>VZTD01003430.1:3197451-3240890 GCA_013397725.1 Rhagologus leucostigma | reverse complement strand
GGACCGTCCCCCGCCGCCGGGACCTGCGCTAGGGCGGTGAGTGCCGAGCGAGTCCCGCCGCGCTGCGGACTTTCCCCGCCGCCTCTCGGGGTCCCGGGGATCGAGGCGCGGACCCCGCCGCGGCCGTGCGCCCCGCGGGAGCCCGCTGCTGGCAGCCGCCCCCGCTCCCGGGCGTCCCCTCGCAGTCAGCGCGGACGGGGGAGGGATGGATGGACCGACGGACGGGCAGGGGCGGCAGGAGAGGGATCAGCCCTTGCGCTGGCTGCGCATGGCTGCGATGGGACTGTCTCCGTCCTGGCCGTGCCTAGTCCGGGTGGGATGGGTGGAGGAGGAGGTGGTGGAGCGTTGTATCCTGGTGGGAGGGTGGCAGGTTACTCCGAGCGTTGGAGGGACAGCAGCCGTGCCGCCTTGCGAGGTGATGCGCAGGCGTCCCTTGGCTTTGTGGCGAGGGCTTTCTCCTGGCTCTTACTCGGCTCAAAGGCGGGGGTCCGATGTCACTTCTTTCCTGGAAGTGCCCCGTCCTTTTCCGCGTGCTCGGGAAGTGTCACAGGAGGACCACGGTCCCCAAATGAGTACCTCAGGTGCCTGAAAGGGGAGGCTGAGCCCTGACCACTGCACAGGCTAGGAGGTCAGCCTCGGCGGCTGAGCATTGCGTCGGGTTGGGATGGGGGAAGCTACACAGCTGTACTGTGTGCTGGGGAGCCCTGGCTGCGAGGAAGGCTTGGCCATGGTGGACAGGGAAGTGCTTGGGCTGGGGATGGAAGGAAGAGGGGCAGGGGAAGGGAGCCGCGATGCTGGAGGGAGCCGGGACAGACCCCCTGCTACCACAGAGGGGAAGGTGAGGAAAGCCAGCTCTCAGCGGGCTCTGCATCCCCGCCTGAGCTTGCACGTTCCTGCATGCTGAGCGGTCTGCTGTGCCTCTTGCAGGGTCTGGCTGTCCCATCTGAGCAGGTGCACGGCTCTGTCTAGAGCAGCAGCAGCAGCTATTAGGCTTCCCTGTTGAGTACAGCTCCGACTGAACAAACCAGGCTGAGCAAGAAGCAGCACCTTATTCAGCACCTGCTCCTTGCCCTGCCTCAGTGCTGCTTGGAGTTGGAGTTCAGTGAGCCTTTTTTCTTGCCTGGGCAATGAGACTGACCCTCTTGCAGCTGCCTGAGAATCAGGGCTGCAAGTGATTAAATGGGTACCACTTAATCTCCTCTATCTGCAAAGGGTGGGAGTTACAAATGCCAGCAGCAACCAAAGCCTTGTTGACATTAGGGTACCACTAGCACAGCTGAGCCATGAGAAACTACAGAGTATGCAAGAGCCCTGGCTATTCTGGACTTGGCATAAATAACTTGTTCAGTAACTCTATCTGCAGTAGGGCATTCTGCTGAATAATCGCATTCAGGGCCTGTGGATGAGGAAAGTGATTTTTAAACAAATAAATAGTAGTTACAATTCAAGCAGGGGAGTCCGCCCAGGGAGGAAGTTTTCTTAGAAAGGTTTTGGCACAACCCCCAAATAAACAATGTCTTAAGACTCAGCATGAAGACACCTCAACTAGCCCTAGCTCTGTCTCAGCTAGGTTGCATAAATACACACCTGATGCATGCACAGCGGAGTGCGAGGGACACCATGAACCCTGGTGTCCTTGTGCCCTCAGCAGAGAGGGGCTGGATACTGATGGTAGCTGGGAAAAGAGGGACTTGGTTGGTTTAGTATGTGTGTGTTCTTATTCTTTAACTGCAGTGTGGAGCAAGGTCAAGGGAGCTCCTCTCTGGGTAGATGGTTGTCCCAGCCAGGAGACGGAGAAGGTGAGGTCTCCTCTACAGTCTCCAGAGAAATTGGTCCTTTCTGCTTGCGGGCCTGTAGTGAGGTTTTATTGTAGAGATATGAACAAGAGCATCTCCAGAGATGTACATCAAGGCGAGGCTTGCGGTGGCCATTGATTTCTTGGGGAATAAACCACAGACATGTGCTCCCCTGAAGCTTTCATTCCATTTGGAGCTGCTTGGAGGCTGGGGCATGATCCAAAGGGAAATGTTTTCCTATTGTTCTCATTGAGCATTGAGTGCTGAAGCGTGCAGAATGCCAGGAGTACATCTGCAGCTGGTGTTCACTTGTCCTGCAGCTCTCTGAAGGTCAACACCTTGAATAGTAGGGGCTGGGAGGGATGGTACCACATGCTGCTTACAAGCATCACTTTGAGCTGTTTGGATGGTGAAATGTTCTGTGCAGTGTGTGTGTTTGGTCCTCATCCAGTAAGTCCCCAAATTTCTAATGAAAACCGCTAAATGCCATTAGAATACAAAGAGTATCTCCCTCTGACGCAGGCAGGATTGGCTGCCTTCCCACTGGGCTGCCCAGGAGGCTGCACCTTGACCTGGGTGGAGACGTGCATGAGGTGGGGGTGTCTGTCTTCTTAGTGCTACGTTTCTGGCTACAAGCTTTCCCTTGGCACAGGATAAAAGCACACGTGAACCAGAAAGATGTTGAGATTGTTTATGTTTGACTTCTGGCCTGGCGCCAGAGGGAACGGCTTGGTGACCTTGGCACTATTGGGACATTATTTATAGAACGTAGATCTTCTGGGTTTTGTATTTTTGATGTAGGAATGTGAAAATAAGTCTCGGGATGAAAAGACCCAATGCTGGCTATGAAATACATTTGGACTTTTTCCAGACCAGGAAAAACAACACTTAAGAGGTGACCAGGTGCTCCCTGTTTACATTGCTTTGTGCCTTCCCATGGAAAATATGGGTTTGGTGCTGTCATGGAGATCGCGGGCTAGCATGAGTTCACTCCATGCTTGAAAAGTTCTTGTTCAAGATGCTAAAAGATGTTCACAAAGAAATCCAGCTATAACCAAAGACACTCGCAGTGGTTTAGACATGAATGGAAAGGATAAATGACTCCCTGACCTTCTTGGGTTTCTTCTGTTTGTGAAGCTCTGTGTCATCTGCAAGGCTTAATGCATCTCTGTGTGTTTCAGTGCCCATCTGTGGTGGTGATTAGTGTGGCCGACCCCAGACGACAGATGGAGAAGAGGCTTGGAGATGCACAGGGTTTTACTGGAAGGCGCAGCACACAGTGTTGGCCCCAGGGCTCTGGTGAAACCCCAGTGGCAGACTTTCCTTCTGGGTTTCACAATGTGCATAAGTCTCTCATCCTCATTCTGTGGAGTGGGTATGCGTTCCAATTACCTGAATCTGTAAATGTCTTTCTATCCCTCTGTATGCAAAGTAAGAACTTATTGAGCATATTTGCTATTGGTTTTGATGGGGAAGTCCTTGCCTAGGCTGTACCCGACTCATTTATACCAGACGTTGGTTGGACCCTTACCCAGCTCATCTTACAGGGCAAAGTCAAGGACCAATGTCCGTAAGAAAGCTCTAGTACAAATTTATACTGACTGCTGCTGTCATTATGGGGAGGAGAGATCCATCACCAAAACAGGGAAATTATCAAAACCATTGCAGTTGGGTTTAGTGCTAAAGGTTGAGCAGCTTCTGCTGATGGTGGTCAGGAACTGTGTGCTGACTTTCTGAACCTACAGGGCCAAGATCAGAAGCCGAAGCATAGGGACTGGTAGCTGCCTCCATTGCTGCAGAGTTTCCTAGAAGTTTTTGTTAGGGATTTGGATTAACATAATTTAAGTCAAAGGCACAGAGGAGAGCATGGGGAGAAAAGCAGTTAGGAATAAATCCGTGGTTTGGTAGTCCGGTCTCCTGAGGAGTGGTGTTACAGGATGAGTTGGTGTAGCAGGAGATGCGCACAGAGGAGTGTCAGATAACACTGGCCACCTAATTGCTTTTTCGAAGGGATTCTGTGGTTTAGAGGGAGATTGGTGTGCAGTCCCCTCTGCAGCTGCCTGCTGCTGCAAACCAGAGAGGAGTCCCTCCTTTTGGTGCTAAAATTAGGCAGCAGCACTTTGACTGTGTGGCCCAGAGGGGCAGGTGCAGGCAGAGCAGCACACAAAGGCTTGCAACCCTCTTGTTTTTAGCTGTATCCTGCCTGGGTTGAGAAAGTAAACAGTTTGAGGCTGTGTCAGCAGCCAAACAAGAGACCTACAGAGAAAACCCACAAGTCTTCAGGAAACTCTGTGGGTGACTCAGACGGTGTTTTTGTCTAAGTACCAGTTCATTCAGTAACCCACGATGGCAGCAGAAACACTTCTTGTAGTGGTGCCACCTTATGAGTGAAACACAAACCTCTGATGTCGGATGTTTGTGGTCACATAAAGTCTTGAGAATCCCTTCCAGCCAACAGATGTTCCAGGAATTCCACTGCTGAGCCTTAAAATAATCCCAGCCCTTGCTGGGTGCTGCAGTTTCTTTCTGGGCTTCCAGCTAGGGCTGCTGTAGATGGAGATAGATGTGACACAGACCAGGCAGTTTCCCAAGGACAGCTGTGCTTCCTATCCTTCCTGACAGCCAAGAAGGTGCCTTTCCTGGCTGTCTGGCCCTGCCTTGCTGTGTGTGACGTGCACCCAGCCAGGCAGCAGCCTCACTACTGCCCGTACTGTGTTGCTGCACAGCTGTGAGAGATGTGTGGGCAATGCTGGAGCACAGCGTGGGTGCAGACACTCTGCCACGTTGTATGGAGTCCTCAGGAAGGACTGTGTTGTGGAAATGGAGGGCTGTATTGCCAGTCTTAACCGGAGCTCCAGGAAGCAGGCTATTTTCTGAAGAAACAAGATACCATAAAGGTCCATGGTTTTAAGTCCCTCTTAGCCTTTCTCTTGGACATTTAATTTTAGCTGCTTGGCATGCCATTCATGGTAGATGTTTGGCATATTCCAAGTAGGTAGAAACATGGGCCGCTTCCTCTCAGAGGGGAGAGGAAGACTCAAAAACCACAATACTGAATCCAGGGGAGCTGGGTAGTATTGGCTTTCACCAACATTTTCTCTGTGGCCTAGACACTAGAAAAGTGTCTGTAGAAGCTGCTTAAAAGCAATAAAGAGCATCCAAAGATTACTCCACAGAAAGCAGAAATCTACCAGGAGTCAAAGGTTGCACCGAACAGGATTGAAGAATGTAGACCATCTGTGTTGTCCCAGGTTGTTTTCATGGTAAAGTGAGAATAAAATTTAGCTGTCTTTAATATCAGCATTGCTGGTGGAGTCTCTGTAAGGGCTGACCACAGACCTGGTGTGCTTCTGAATAGCAAGCAGCTATGGTGCATCCTTCCACCCTCCTGCCCTACTGCTCTGCCCAGTGCAACCATTTTCTCCTTGAGGTGTATGAATGTGTTCTTGCCTTGTCTGCTGGCAAAAACCCATCAGGAATTCATCCAATCCCTTCCATGAACTGCGACAACGTCCACTGTTTAAATCTCTGGACATGTAGGATGCATTGAGAGTT
Organism: Rhagologus leucostigma; assembly: GCA_013397725.1. Taxonomy (NCBI): domain Eukaryota; kingdom Metazoa; phylum Chordata; class Aves; order Passeriformes; genus Rhagologus; species Rhagologus leucostigma. Next base: position 3,235,539 of record VZTD01003430.1, on the reverse strand, counting down.
GATGGATGGAGGAATAATAAAGCAGTTGGGCTTATCCCCTCCAGCCAATTTATTCCCTGCATCACATCACCATGCAAACCGAGTGCCTGTCATTAGTGCTTACAAAGAACATGGGGGAGAAGAGGCCAACCTGAAAGCCCCAGAGCCCTGGCTGTATGGAAATGACATTATAGTGAAAGGTAATGGGGAAGGTGTTGACTAAAACCTGACACTTCTATGTCATGAGCTCTTCTAAGCAGGAGGCTGTGCTGTATGTTTGCGGACAGATGTATACACACACACACAGAGTAGCAAAGCACCGTGTGTGTACACACACATACACAGTCCTGATGGATGATCCTGGTATTACCGGAACTTCTTGTACCCAAGTGTCTGAGACTTAAAACTGTAAAAGAAGGGAAGGTCCTTAAACAACCCTTGATAGTAGAGATGGGACATCTGGCAGTACTGTGTTTTCCATGGTTACTTGAGACCTCGATTTGTCAGCACTGATGCTTCTATCACTTGGCTGCCTGAATCTCTCTGTTGCCTCCTTGTCCCTGGGTAGAGGAATCAAACAAAAGTAAGGAGAAGAACTAGTCTGCACTACTACCTTTATCAATTTCTCTCCTAAGGCTTCTCCTGCATGTACCAGGCAAGATGGAGAGAGAGCTCCTGTGGAACCTCTCAGTTCTCAGATATCCCTTATCACCAAGGCTATTTATGCCACGTACTGGTGTCCACCCCTTTGCCTCCTCTCTGCTATAAAAAGAGAAATCTTGCTTTAGTTCCTTAGGCTGATGTGGGTCCTCTGTGGCTGTGACTAATAAGAGTTACTTAGGGCATAGCATCTCCATACCCTTTCCTTGCATGTTGTTGTCTAGTTTTTTAATAATCCCAAAGTGTGCATCCATGGTGTGAGATGGGCAAAAGTGATCCAGGGTTTGCCTGGGATCCGGTACTGAAAAGTTTACTGCAAGGATCTTGATCTTGTCCATCCATATAAAGGCAGTCAAAAGCCTAGTCTTGCTCACCATCTAGGCTCTTCCTGTGGTATATGGAAGGAGGTGAACCATTGCAGGGGATGATGCATCTTGTCCTAAAATGGACATCTCTGGGGGTTGGCTCACCCTGCCTATTTCCCAGGGAGCCTAAAAGAGGGAGGTGAGGAGATGTACAGATTCAAGTTATAGTTGATGCCTCCAGACTCCATTCTCTCCACCCATGAAGTGCTTTTATTCTGGGCTGGGGGGCGACTGACTCTGTGCGTGCTCCTCACAGTACACATACACTGGCCTTTTGTGGAAGCTGGAGAACCTGTCATGCCTCAGAGACATTGTCTCTTTCAATCTCCTTTATATGAGTTCCTTTTTCTGATGAAAGCTTTCTAAAGGGTACTTGTGTGCTGAATAGCCATTGTTGATAATGCACGATATGAAATCCAAAAGGAAGGCTGAGATTAAATGTCACGCACTTCACAGCCGGGGAATTCAAAGAGCCTTGTTGATCTGTGCATAATTTGGGGGTTGACAGCTCATGCATAAACAAACGTGCACATCCACATACATGGATGTGTGCAGAGTTTTCCCCTGACTCAGCAGCACATAAAAGCAAAGTCAGGTGGGTGTGAGTTCCAGGGGGGTGGGTGCTGTGTTCGTGGGGAAAGCCTGTGGGTTCTTCAGGACTCTGACTTGAGAACCACACTGGCAAATGCAGTCACTTTTTGTTAGTGTGGTGGGCTTCCTTCCGCCCTCCTCCCCTCTGTGCTGAGCTGTGGCTGCTTTGATTTTCTGCATCTGGGTTTAATCTGACCATCAGAATCTTCCGAGAGCTTCTGGTGTGTGCAGTATCGATCTGAGGTTCACCCCAAGGTTTCCACAGTGCTTTCTCCCACCAGCAGTGAAGGAAGACAGAAAAAACTGATGTCACGCTAAGCTGGTTGTTAGTCAGGCCAGGAAGGGCATTTCTGCCTCTGACACGTGTGTAATGAACCAAGGGCTGCACGGGAGTCCACAGAGCAGGCCTGGGTGTCATGAGCTGGCACTGGTGGGGTACAGTGGCTGGGCCATTGCTTGTGAAATGTTTTACCTGCTGCACATGAGCCATATGAACTTCTGTGGTACATTTACTTGTCATATACAACTGGGAAAACTGAGGTCTCAGAGATTTAATGACCCAAGCTTGATTTTATGAAAGGAGAAGCAGCACTGCCAAACCTATAATCTAATAGTTTGGCTTTCAGGCTTCCTACTCTGCATGCTGTGCTATAGTTCTATGCCTAAAAACAACTGGTTTCACTTTCAAGTGCCTGATTGCAGGAGAGGGGCATACTTGTGGCTCCTCCTTGTTCCGGGGCATGCTGTGGGACAGTCCTCCACAGGCATGTCTTTGTGCACCATGTGCTCCCCCTCTAGTGGGTTGCTAGAAGTTTCTTTTAAGTTGTTTCACCACCAACTTGCGAATTAGCAGAGCCTGTGCTAGCTCTGTCAGCAGCTATTTAGAAGTTTTCCTCTTCTAAATCTGTCCTCCTAGCTCCTGTTTGCCCAACATGGGGAATTTTGCATCTGACATTTTTAGCAGTAACCTGTTGCTATAGAAACTGCTAAGGTGTCAGAGGGAGATTTTTGCCACGTTGGGATAGGCTACCAAGTAGTCGAAGTATGTGTTTTGTTGGGAGGCCTTCTCCATCGTGTTTTTGCTAAGCAACCCCCTGAGCCTGTCTGCATGTCTGGGCTTATTTCATGTCTAAGGAGCCATGAGGGAGTGATAAACTCAGAGTTCTAATTGTGTGTGAATCAACAGGAAATATTGGCAAATTGTCTAGGGAAGATGTGAGAAGGTGTTCCTGAGATGCAGTGATGGGTCCAAGTGGTGTGTAGGGTGGTTGTCCAGGGCTGAGAGATCACAGATGGTATGAGTCTTTAGAGTAGTAAATGGTTGACCGAGAAGCAGGAGCTGAGACTCTCAATGAAATCTCCCAGGAAAGAGTCTGGGACAAGCTGTTCCTCTCACCCTTGAGACCAAAATATAGATGAATGCCAACATATTTGGCTGGTCTGGTAGTCTGAATTCTCTTTACTAACCAGCCAAGAGATCGTGCAGTGGGACCAAAAGTAAGTCCACACAAATCAACCCATGTCTCTTACTTGTGTGTGTGTATATGTATATAGAATATATATATTTATAGATATATTCATGTACAAATACATATATTTGTATATATATGTACATTTTTATATATGTACACTTATGTAGGTGTTATTTGTTAATATATAGCTTGTTATTATTTATAAATTAAATGTCTTTATGTAAATAATAAACTCTTACAGGATGTGGCTGTAACCATGAATATGGGAAATGCTCTATAACGGGGTTGTTGACAACTCAGCTGTTGACTGATAGTCACTTGGGCCATTTCATATCAGGCCTGATTTACAGGACTTCTGTGTCATAGAAGGAAACTTTATTGCTTGTACAATGAGAAGTGTGAGTCCTAAGAGTGCCTGTGTGCCTGGAACTCAGGAAATATCCTGGCTAGACCAAAAGGCAGTCTTGCTGCTTAATGCAAATTTATTCGTCTGCCCTTTTTCCTCCTTCTATTGTGTGTGCCTAGACTGCACATCTGGTCATATCATGGCAGACTATGGAGATGAGAAACCCTTTGTTTTCTACACAAATGGAAGAAAATAATCTGATGCTGCTAGGGTGTCCTCCAGGAGTTGTTCTCAGGCTGGGGTTGCAAACTGGCCCATGAAACTGGTTGGAAATCTGCTTTTGTAGTTCTGGAGTGGAACAGACTCATTTCATCTTCCATTTCATGGATGTAGACATGTTGGTGCTCTATAAATCACAGAGGTTGCATTGTGCTGAGTAAGTTCCAGGACCGCAGATAGATGATAATGTTGCTGGAGGTGTAGATTATTGTCTTTGGGGAGGGAATCCATCGAGAATAGCTTTGAAATTACTATTTCAGTGACAGTATACAGATGGATGTTGTGCTTCTGTGTGGCTCAGGGGACTTAAGGTCCCAAATTGTAGTTCCTAAACAATTTTCTTTTGAGTTCTGGAAAAAGACAGAGGTGCAGGGAATTGTTGAGAATAAAGAGCATTGGCTCCTTGGAGCATTTGTGAAAGTCTCTTGTCAGGTGCTTGGGGGCACAGTGGAAAGAAATTCTGTTTAGGTTTGAGGCTGTCAGGAAAAGAGGTGCCAAGAAGCCCCATGTTACTGTGAAGATTCAGTGTCCAGAGGTGTTGTGGATAAGCAGCACGTGTATGGACTCCTCCCTGCTCCTCCCAGGGTCTTTCCGTAGAGTTCCTTTGAGCCTCTGTTATGCCTCGGGTGTGAGGTAGAGGAGATGAAATGCAGACTTGCATCATACTTTCTGTAAAACTGACCTGTATTACCCTGTTTGGTTGAAGGGCTTTCCTAGCTTTTTAAGCTGCTCTTTTTCAGTAGCAAGGGTTGATTTACTTGGCTGGGGTTTTTTTTTGTGTTTCTGTGTGTGTGCATATGGGTTTTATTTTTCCTTCTAATGTTTCCCTGTAGAAATCATCTGCAGGACAGATGGCCCGTTAAGTTTCTGGGGCTGTCTCTCACAAACACCTGTCTAAGGCAGCTGGGAATCAAAGAGGAATTCTCCTCTTTTAATGACCTTAAAGAAAAACAGCACCTGATCCTAATATGTCCTATTTCCCCCCTCTCTCTCTCTCTCCATCGTCCCAGCTTCCTGGGAAACTTAACTGCTCGGCAGTGACCATCTGTTGAGACAGCGAGGGGCTGGGTGGGAGGTGGCAGCCTGAGCCTTTGGGGAGAGCAAGGGCAGCTTTGGGGTGATGGATTGTTGTGGCTGGCTGGGCTGAGAGCCTTCGTGGCAGCGAGGAGGATGATGCAAGGGCTGGACTTTTATGTGAGTACCACCGATGAGAGCTGCTGAAGCAGCTGTTGTGCATTGTTGTGCTTTTACCTTGCATCCTTTGTATTTGCAGCCAAAACACACCTCAGCAGCCAGGAGTGGGCTACTTGATAAGGCAGGGTAGCGTGGCCAGGCCTGCACGTGGGGGGTGAGTGCATGTGTGTGGCAGATGAAGGGTGTTTGTCCCCCGTGGTGGGAGCCCACTGAGCCCATACAGAGGGGCCACGGTGGGGCCAGGTGCCCAGCTGGGCACCCTTGGGGAGTCCTGTGTACCGTGCCGGTCGCCACAGCTGTGCAGGGCGCCTGCCCGAGCACATTCAGGGTGTCACGGGCTGCCCCGCCAGCTGCTGCGAGAGGCGAACAAGCATCTCTCCCCTGAGGTGCCGCCCGGGCTCGCGTGGAGGGGTCAGCGAGTTGCTGCAGGTGGTGCTTGGCAGGCCGGCAGGAGTGAGGTTGCTGTGTTTAATTATAGCTCCCGTTTGAGAAACTAGTAGAGCAACAGAGCTTTTTTATTGTGTTCTGGGGAAACTGAGCACTTTACAGGTTTTGATTGCTATATAACACATCCTGTGACACAGACGGAAACTTTACTGTGGTCTCTGCAAAAGGAAATTTGAAACCTATGGGCAATAAAATTCTGGAGATGGGCCGTACCTCCCCGATGCTATGGGATATAGCCAGTAGTGGTTCCTCTTGGGGCAGGATGTTTGTACAGCCACAGGGAGCTTGAGAGCAGGAGCTGCTGCACCCAGGGGCTGCAGAGGAGCAGTGGGGAGGAGGGTGCAGGGGCTGAGCCTGCTTGGGCTAAAGCAACCCTGAAGCAGACGGCAGAGAGGATGCATGGAAAAGGCTGAGCAGACTTTGGATGTCCTTTTTTTTGTGAAGTGGTGACTGAGTAAGCAACACAAGTTAACTCTTTCCTCGCCAGCAGGCTGCAGAGACTCATTGTCCCCTCTTGAGGGTGATGCTGGCCATATCCATTATGTTTGAGGTTGCCAGAGCTGCTGTAGGCACTGGGTGCTGCTGCCTTGCAAGTGGGGGCTTTGTGGTCGTGGGCAGCTCTGCACCTCTCACAAACAGCATTGGAGGGCATCCAACCGTGTGTGGCCGTGAGACGTGCCCAGCCTGAAGCGTGAGCTTTAGATGTGCCTGAGGCTCTTGGTGTGTTGCAGATGATTTGGGAGATGATCTGGAGGCACCCAGTGAAGATGTCCTTTGACCTAAGGACTTTCATTGTGTGTAGGGGCAGGAAATCTACTGCCTAGGTTTGTAGGTGTTCCCTAGGGATGACACAGTGTCCCTGTGCCTTTTAGAGTCGCTTAAGGAAGCAGCAGGGCTGTGGCAGGGCTGGGGATAAGCCTTTGACAAGACATGCTTCCTGCTGGTATTACAAAGAGCCTTCTGTGCTGAAAGGGCTGGTGTTTATGTGGGAACAGAGTCCTGTGTACCTGGCCTGTTACAGGTGAGAAATCTGAAGTCTCCCTGTTGCTTAGGTGTACAGACTGTGCCAGACGGAGCGGGAGCAGCCGCCGCATTCTGCTGCTGTGGTGGCTGAGTGCTAATTGTTTTTACTGCCTGAGCATCAGGTTATTTTTGGCTTGATCAAGTTTCTCTCCCAGCTGGCTGGTGGTAGAGAGGTCCTGATAGTCTAAATCTCCATGCTTGATAGAAATCTAGGCAGGGAGCTGGTTTGGTCACTGTGGGTTTGGGATGTGCAGTTGCAGAAATACAGCATGAATATAGCTATATCTTGGTAGTTATGTGGGACATGGGGAGTTCTGGCTCAGGGTCTGCTGCACCATGGGCTTCCAGGGGAAACTCTTGTTAGGCCATTTAGATAAGATGCACAAAGATGTTTTGTGGCTCTCAGGTGTGTTTTTGGGTTAGACACAGGGAATTTACCTCATCCCTCAGGATTTCAGAGTCCTGAAGTGTCTGAGGTTGTTTACCAGCAGATTTGAAGCATGTAAAAGTAAGCAGACTGAACCTTCATATGTGGTAGTAAAAAAGGAGTCTTGGGTGCCATGCAATTAGGCAACAGTGTAATGTTTGCAAGGACCAAGGTACTTGGTAGGTCTGTGGATCCTGTCCTTAATCTACTTGTGTTTCCACTGCCTCTCCTCTTTACCTTGGCCCATGTGTCTGAGCCCAGGCTTTCTGTGGTTGACGAGGTGTAGGGTCCACAGCAGCTGCTATGGACCCAGTACTGTCCTCACCAGCAGACACAGAACTGCCACAGCGTGGAGGAACATTAGAAGAGCTGGACAAATCCATTACAGCTGCCAGCCCTTGCAAGAGAAATGCTATAGACATCAGCCCATCTATGAGGGCCAGGTACAGCACAGCTGCCATGGTGGATGCCCCTCTCATGTGCACACTCCCTTGTGCTGCAGTGCTGGAGAACTCCCCTGGGCTCTGCCAGATTGCTCCCAGAGAATTCCTGTATTGGTAAGAGACACTGCCTCTGCTTCATACTTAGTATTGGTTCTCAACCTGTGCACTGTAGAAGATGCTGAGGCATGGCAAGTGCCCTGTTAGGCTGTTACAAAGGACACGCATCCACTGTACCTTCTTGGTTAATTCTTAGGTGTAACAAATCAAAGCGGGCTGGCGAAGTTGAGTTGTCTCACTGGCCTGAATGTGATAGAGCTGAACAAACTTGTGTCCAGCTTAAATGTATAAACATTTTCATTGTCCCAGCTTGACTCCAGTTTTATACTCTCTTCCCCTGCTTGCAGATTGGAAGTGCCATCAAACCCTCGGCGTGAGAGGTTCTGCAGTGCCACCTCTTTAATTCAAGCAGTACTGCTTTGTCAGGTAAAAGGCTGCACTGTGGATGGCAGTGCCACTGAAACAGCATTCAGTTTAGCAGTAAGCAGCATCCCTGTCCCCAGGGCCCTGCGGAGCCATGTCCTCCCAGGTAGGCAGGTTGCCACTCACGAGCAGTTTGGCTCTGGCTTGCGGGAGCCGTAGGCAGTCAGCTCCAGGCACTGCAGGAGCAGGGTCTGGTTCTGCACCTCGCAGTGGGTGCGCAGCTTTGGCTGCGGCAGCACCGTGGCGTGTGCAGTTCAGTCTCCTCTCTCCCACGCTGCAGAGCTCTCCTCTCCAGACGCTGGGAGGGAAGCGGAGACGTTGGGGGAAGAGCTGTGGAGGTGGGGAGAGATTGAGCTATCATTAGCGTGGCACCAGTGAGGTTTCTTTGCACCACTAAGCAGTAGCTATCAAAATTGAATGCAGTATGCTGAACAGCTGAGCAAGGGAGCAGACACTGAAAAGAGCCTGAGAAGAAAAGGGATCTATGAGGGAAAAACCCTCTTTCAGCTGCACATAGGCACTGCCCATCACAGAGAGCTGTGGCAGGGAGTAGGAATTGCCTGTTTATGGTGGTTGATCTGCACAGTCCCTGGGATGCTTGGAAAAAGGATTAAGGAGGAGAGAATCGCAGGAGAAAGAGGAGGTGGAAGTTTCCCTTTGCAAACTCACAGGCTAATAGAAACCATCCTCTAAATTGTCAGTGTGTCAGGATACATTAAAGTAAGTATAATGTTTTCAAATACTCAGCATCTTCTATCTGAATGTCACTGAATTAGCGCTAATTGCATTCATTAGCTTGTTAGCCATTAATATTCAGCATTCATTAGGATGGCTCTGTCTCTGGACACTGGGGGTAATGAGATGTGGGACTGGCTGTGGGGCCATGCCATAGCTGTGCTGTAGGAGAGTGGGTTTATGTACCAGATTGTTTTATTGGCATTTGTGTCCGGCCTGTGTTGTCCTGGCTCTTGGCCAGTGGCTTACCACAAAGTAGTGGAAACTTTTAATGGGAGAGCAGTGTTAATGATGATGTGGATACATCTCCACCAACTCCTGCCCTGAAAGCAACTGGCGAGACAAATGATGAAGGCAAATTTTGATCTTTTGGCCTTGAGCCAGTTGCAAAACTGCCTCTATAATCACAAAGCTCTTCAGTGCAGTCTTCATTGGTGAGTCATGGAGTCGCACCTTTCTTTGCTTCTTGCTCTCAAGAGAAATCTTCTATTACTTTTTTCCTTATTTTTTTCCTTTTTTTCTTCTTTTTTCTTCTTCCTTCTTTTTCTTCTTCCTTTTTTCTCTTCCTCTTTTCTTCTTCCTTCTCTTTTCTTCTTCCTTCTCTTTTCTTCTTCCTTCTCTTTTCTTCTTCCTTCTCTTTTCTTCTTCCTTCTCTTTTCTTCTTCCTTCTCTTTTCTTCTTCCTTCTCTTTTCTTCTTCCTTCTCTTTTCTTCTTCCTTCTCTTTTCTTCTTCCTTCTCTTTTCTTCTTCCTTCTTTTCCCTCCCCCCCCTCATCTTCCCTTCCTCTAGCATTTCTGACCATGAGGCCAGAGCAGGAGGTGTGGGCATCAGGCTTTCCCTAGCAAGAAACTAGGAGGGATCCAGAAGTGTCAGGATGGCATGGCCAGCACACTCAGCACCCCAAGGTCTCTTATCCCTGAGGAGAGCCAGTAGGTATGCTCCTGTTTGGGCCCTCTGCCAGACTTTTCCCTTGCTTTAGAGATGTGGGATGGCCTCAGAGTGGTCCTGAGACTCAGAGTGAGAGAGAGGAGCATTCACCACAGGGGTGTTGCTTCAGGATTGGAATGGATGGCTTTGATCAGAAAACACTAGGCTAGGAATATCACAGCAACATATCTTCTCTGGTTTCAGCAGTTCTGGTGGGAAACCACTCAGCATCCAACCTGGTGAGTCTGGGTCAGCCAGGAGCAGAAAAAAATGCAAAAACTGTAGCTAATTAAAGAGGTCGAGCTTTTCTTTTAGACTCATCACTCTGGCTTTGGGGTGGATTTTGTGTGCGGATTATCTAGATTTAATACACACAACTTATTGTGACAGTTTAGGTTGGCAAGCCCCAGACATGATAAATCTTTCAAACTTTTCTACTGTCAGCTACTGTTTGAGTTTCCTGCCTTGTGCTCAGGGATAGGCCTGAGTATACAGCTTCTACCTTCCTCCTGAGCAGCTGTTTTCCACTGTCCCACTTCTGGAATATTTCTAGACCCTGACTGCTGCATCTGGCCTTGTGCTGCCTTTCCAGGAACCTGGGCTTAGTTATTCAGTGGAGTAAGAGCAAAAATCCCACAACCAAACAAGCCCTGCTACAATCCAAAAGAAGTACCTCCAAAGCACTGAGTAGCTCAACTGGCTCACTGAAAAGCGTTTTGCCTGGTCTGCTGAAAGGATCTTACTAAACCCTTGATCATGGGGTTCACCTTTTGCACCATCCCAGCAAGACCTCTGAACTTTGCCTTAAAGAAAGAGTTACGCTGGGCACTTGCAGACAGGACTCGCTGTTCTTGTCTGAACCACCACAGGGAAGGGTTTTCCTTTGAGAGGGAAATCCCTCGCAAGGCACTGGGACAATGTTTGCATGCACAATGCCAAAATAATTGTACCTCATTTTATTACGCCCCAGAGACTTGTGAAATATTTCGACATCAGCACAGATTGACTCCTCCTGGGGCAGCTCTGGGAAGGCTTGGCTGGGCACGGAGTTGCTGGTGCTCGAGCCCGATGCTTTCTTGGGCTGGATTAGCTGTGTTTGGTGCCTGGGGGAAATTTCTGTGGGTCTCTGGGAGGGTGAAGTGGCAAATGAAAAAAAGTGTTTATGTTCAGCTGAGCCAAGATGAAATGAAGGCAAATTGGAGGAAAAGGCTTTCCGAACTGAGGGTTTCCAGGGTTTTATGACTGCGGGATGAGACAGAGTGATTTCATGGGACTCAATACCTGTACCTTTATACCCATGCCAGGGCAGAAGTTACCGTTTTCAATTCTTTCGGTTCCCTGTATTTACTTATCCCAGATAGTATTTGTAGTTTCTAACTGCCGTCATTTCCCAGAAAGCAACATGTCTTCAGTGAAAATCGTGCCTCTGGCTTCTTGTTGTTCAGGGGCTGATATGTTCTGGCACAACATGGGGGCTGCAGCATCTGAGGGGGGACATGCAAATAAATACCTGATACTTGTTTGGCGTTTGACCTGAAATGGTAGCTTAAGAATGTGATGTATTGTATGGGAAAAGAAAAAAGGCCAAGTATTACTTAATGATTTTAATTCCCCTAGTCTGAGAGGCAATTAATTCCCCTAATCTGAAAAACAGCAAAGAGGTACTATTGGGCATTGCCTCATGCTGGGATAGACAAGATTATGGTTTGTAGGTCAAAAGCATTTATAACTAAATGTCTATGCTAAAGCCACTCGGCTCTGATTTTTTTCTTTCCCCCCATGGCAGATCCCGGTGAGGGCAGGATCAGCCTGAGATGAGCCACCTGTAACTGCGGCCAGCCTCGTAGCCAGGGCTCCCTGCCCCGCGAGGATGAGGAGCCATCTGCCGGCCTAACAGAAAGAGTTTTTTTGTGGTGGTGGTTGTTTTATTTTCCCCAAACCTCGTGGAATTTCATGTGACAGCGGAGCCGCTTCCTGCACTCTCCTTGTGCCACCTCGCAGCCAAGGGCTTGGCGGGGCAGGGCCACCACCATGGCGGCGAAGCAGCCCCCGCCGCTGATGAAGAAGCACAGCCAGACCGACCTGGTGAGCAGGCTGAAGACACGCAAGATCCTGGGCGTCGGCGGGGAGGACGACGATGGCGAGGTCCATCGCTCAAAGGTGAGGGCAGCAGAGAGGGAAGCCTGTGTGCAGTAATGATAGAAAAGGGACCTTCTGCTGGGCAAACCGGGGTTTGCCCGTGCATGTGGTTTTGGGTAGTCACAGCTAGGCATTGTGACCAGGAGCACGTTCACATGAAGACAAACAGCTCTGGGCAGTGTGCACATGAGAGCAGGATGGATACTGTGACACCCCGAGGGCTCTGCAGGAGCCTGTGCTCCATCAGGATATGATATGCAGGTGATGTGTGTGAGGAGTCAGTTCCCTTCTTACCTAGGTAGGAGGAAACAAGAGTTAGTGTTGACCCTTCCCCTGCATGCTGCAGGTGGCTGATCCCAGTAAGAGAGCAGCAGAGGCTGCAGCTCCTAATGGAAATCAAGGCAGGTGTTGGGACCAAGGAGTCACAGGTGAATCCTTTGTCCTCCTCTTCCTTCCAGCCCTCTCAGAGAGAAACTCCCGCATGGGATTAGATATGTGGGTTTGGGCTGGTGAGTACTGCCTAAAGACTGGAGAAGGATCTGCTTAGCTTGTGCCTTTCATCTGAATTTGAATTTCAGATTAGCCAAGTACTGGGAAATGAAATCAAGTTTGCAGTCCGGGAACCACTGGGACTCAGGTAAGGTATTGGATCACCTTGGAGCTGGGTCGTCTGAGGGCCCTCGGCCACAGCATCCCTGCCAGTTCTGGTTTCTGACACCAACTCTGCTGCTGTGCCAGCATCACTGCTCTGTGCAGGGGCTTCTTGGAGGCTGTGGAACCAGACCAGCTCTGCCTTCTTCCCCTGTAAATGAGCCTGAGGCCCTCAAGTTCTTGTCTTATTGCATGTGCAGAGAACTACAAGGGCTACGTGGGGCTGGAGGAGCTCCTGTTCTACTCTGTGACAGGGTGGTGTGTCCTGTGGGGACCCTTCTCTGCACCATCCTCTTGGCAGGGTCACTTCCCTCCTTTGCTTGGGTGAGGGGGAGTCTGGCTCTGTCTCACCAGCAAGGCTGGTCTGCATGCTGAGGCTGTAGCTAGTGGGATGTAGAAAGCTGAGCCCTTCCATGGGAGGTTTCTGGCTGCCTTGCTCATGCATGGGGGAAGGATGAAGGCTGATGAATGAGCAGGCAGCCAGAAATGCTTTGTGAAGTATGAGTGATGGGGTCACCTCTAAGCTCATGCTGGCTCCTCTGTCTTCCCTCTCACGCAGGGTCTGGCAGCTGGTTTCCGCCATCATGTTTTCCGGGGTCGCCATCATGGTGAGTGAGGGATGTGGTCCTGGGAAGAACCAGCTCCTGACTGCCAAAGGGGTGCCCCAGCATGGCCCTTCGGTCCCTGGCATTTATCTTCCTCCCCTGCCTCCAGAAGCTCCTACCACTTTCTCCTGTGAGGCCTTTGCCCTCACCGTGTCTCAGTAATGGGCTTTGCCAACAGTGTGCTTGGCAGTTTGTTCCCATCACCAGAGTCTGTTTTAATTGGCAGGGCCCATAAACCAAGGAATGGCAACCTTGGCCACAGAAAGCAGACATGCAGCCGATAGCTGACATGGTGATATTTCTTGTGCCTCCTCAATTTCCAATTTCCTGGCCAGTGGCTCCAATCGCACAAAGGCATGATGTCGGAGCGCTGCTGCCCAAGAGAATGTTTTGGTTGCCCCAAAGCAATTCAGGTTGCTGAGTTTCTCTCTTGCCTCTGCCAGGCCCTCGCTTTCCCTGACCAGCTCTTCGATGCCATCTTTGAGGAGGAATCAGTGAGCAGCAAGACTCCCATCCGGCTCTATGGAGGAGCCCTCCTCAGTGAGTGCCGTACCACTGTACTGGGGCACGCTGCTGCCCCACAGAGTAAGGGGACAGGAGGCCAAAAGGGCAGCAGGGGACAAAGTCCATGCCCAGCCGGACACCTGCAGCTGGAGAGCAGAACATCTGCTGTCAGCAAAGAAATTGCTGAGGGGTGTTTTGAAAAGCTGGGCTACTGCTGCTTTTTCCTAGCAGGGATTCAGGCGTGCTGCAGGTAAGGTAAGAAGAGCTGTGCATGCTCTGAATCGCTGGGGGAGCACCGCACGTACCCCAGCAAAGGGAGCCTGCAGGGAGCCCGGGCAGGGGCGCTGGGCTGCGGCTGGGGCTCCGTGGGAGTGCCAGGGGAGACGGGACAGGCGGCGGCATCGCGGGAGCGGCCCAGGAGGAGCGGGGCCAAGGACAAGGAGGCGAGGGGAGCCGGGAGAAATGGTGTGGGAAGGAGCAGGGGCCCGAGCCGCGTCCTGCAGCGGCACCGCGCGGGGCGGGCGGGAAGCGCGGCCCTTCCGCTGTCCCGGCCCTCGGGCAGCGCGCCTCGCTGTCCCCGCAGGCATCGCGCTCATCATGTGGAACGCCCTGTACACCGCCGAGAAGGCCATCATCCGCTGGAGCCTGCTGGCCGAGGCCTGCTACTTCGCCGTGCAGTTCCTAGGTGAGTGCCCGCGGGCCGGCCGGGACGAGGAGGAGGAGGAGGGTACGAAGACTGTGCGCCCGCGGGGACCGACGGTGGGCAGGGCAGCGGTGTGAGCAGTGGTGGAGCATCCTCCCTGCCAGCTGCTTGTCTTTTTTCTCCCCCATGGAATAGCCTCTGCCCTGAGCTGCTCCTTGAAAGGTTAAACATCATCCTCTGACAATTCATTTATTTTTCTCCCTGAAAATGTCCTGGGCTTAATAGCCAGCACAGGTCATTGCTGGAGCAGGCTGCCTAGATGCAAGGGTCTAACAAGAAAAGATTATAGCAACCTACACTAAAAAGGGCGATGTTCAGTGTTACCAAAACAGAGTGTAACAGTTTAGCTTGTTTCTAGGGAGCTTATCTATATTTAACAATGAAGGGGGTTCTTGTATGTGTGTCTTGGTAGCTCAGTGTGTAGCTGGTTTAGATATGAGTTATGTGTTGCTGGCCAAAAAAGAGAAGTGTTCGATAGAGGCAATGTGTGTGGACTCTGCATATTTTGTAGATGGTCCTAAAGCTGAGAAATGTTTATCAGCACTGAAGTGTTCAAGCCACAAAGCAAACTCAGGAGGATGTGGCTCCCACATTAGCACATGAGCGTAATGGAAACACATCTGCTTGAGTGACTGTTTCAGGCTGCCTGAACGTGGGGCTGCCTTGAAAGCAGGGTTTCTGTAAGGGAGAGCTCTGGGGTCCATGACAAGCTTCAAGGCTCTGAAAAGAAGCTAGTGAAGAGCCTCTGCCGTGGGTTTACTGTGCATGTGAATGAGCCTGTGCTGAAAGCCCCTGTGCTCGCAAGGCTCAGCAGTTCCTGCCGAAGCTCTGCGTTAGAGGGCAGCAGAAAACAGCTTTGTGCTATTTGTCTCCTTTTGGTTTTGCATCACCAACCTCTGCCTTGTCTCCCTCCTTCTCCTCCAGTTACCACTGTCTCCCTGGTTGAGAGTAGCCGGATAGCCACAGGTGCCGTGCTCCTCCTGGTCAGCCGAGCCCTCTTCATCCTCATCAGCATTTATTATTATTACCAAGTTGGACGTCGTCCCAAGAAAGTCTAATTCCTGGGCTTTTTGTTATGGGAAAGGTGGGAGGGGGGAGTTTGTGTCGGTAATTTTGCATTATAATTATAATTTTTTAAATTTTTTTTTTTGTTAGCCCTTTTGGTTCTAAAGTAGTTTCCTTCTTTACCGGCATGAATCAGTGTGTAACCCAGTGCTGGTGGCATTGCCAGGTAAAATGGGGGGAGCAACATTGGTGGGACCCCCCCCCAGCCCCTCTGCAGCAGGTGAGAAGCAGCGGGAGGAAGGCTCAGGGAAGTGTGTGGGCCTGGCAGGCTCAGGGAAAAAAGCCGGTTTTCTAGGGGGAACTGGCTCATGGGATCACAGGCTCTGAACCCGCTGGAACAAAGCACAAAATAAGGCCAGCATATTGAAACCAAATCCCTGAGGAGACAGGGCAGTAAGACAACCAACAAAGGACTCGGCTACTCTACTTGGTAAGCCTTGCACCTCCCCTGGTTTATGACCCATTCCCCTCTTAGCAAGTACTGACTGTCTAGGTAGCTGGGAGCTGGATGGGGTCAAGTTCAGTGCTTTGCAAACAGCTCTTCTTTCCTCGCTGCCAGAGGTGCATTTTTGTGTAGTTCACAGTTTTGCACCAGATGCTGTGCAGAGCTTGGCAGGAGATACAGCAAAAGAGGAGGGAGAGCCCTTGCTTGTTCCCTCTGCGGGGACAGCACTGGGAACAGTGGAGCAACTTGAATTACAAGATGTGAAAAGTGAAGGAAGCTATTGGAAATAGCCCCTTGAGCACAAAGACATCTCCTTGTTGGGGGTGTTTCATGAAGTTTCTAGGCTGGGGTCCTGTCCCCTTCACCCCAGAGCACTTCCTGCAGTTGAAGCTTTACTGATGGTAGTAGCAGTGGTGGGTGTGCAGTAGCACCTGATGCTCTAGTTGAGCAGGGGCTGGAGTGCTGCTGTGGTTAGCACTGGTAAGAGCAGAGGACTGTAATAGTAAGAGCATCTGCACAGATGCTTGGGTCAGGGAGCAGCCTCTAAACACGGGCCCTGGCTGTGGGAGATGGTGTTCCAACTCTGCTGATACCTGCAGGCATCACATCTCTTCTGACCTTGAGAAGAGAGGACCAAAGTTTGTAGCATTAAGATATGTAATATTTAACTGGGATGAAGAGCAGCAAAGAGCAGAGCATATGAAGGCAAGGACAGACTAAATGTGCTTTAGTACTCACTGGCCAGTTTCTCCAACACCTCCTGGGCTTAACAGCGTTGACTGCCCTGCTTCCTAGTGCTTTCCTTTTGGATTATCCCTGTCCACAGCTTGAGGCAGCATTTTTTTTATTCTCCATGGGACTAAAGCCAGAAGGTCTGTGTACAGGATACGGACTTCTTACTCATGCACTACTGTTGACTGGATCAAAGCATGCCCTGGAATATAGCTGGCGTTCCAAAATCCCAGTAGAAAGATCCTACGCAAACAGAACTGCTTGTGTGAACAACAGTCCTCAAGCCACTGGTAAGACTGGGATCTACAGCTATTGCTATTTAATATCTTAGTAGAGTTAGAAGAAGGTAGTGGGTAGTTATTGTATGTTGTGTTAGTGCTTTTGGCATTTAGAAGCAGCTGCGTAAGCTTGGGACACTGTGTGCATTGTACTTACTGGCCACGCAAAATGTCTGTCACGTAAGAATATTGGAAATTGTTGAATTGGGAAACATCACAACTGTAACTTAGTTTTTTGCCTAATAAGTAAATCTATTGGAGAGGCAACATCCAACAGCAGGCTGAATTCTGGAGCCTCACGGCAATACATGCTTGTCAAACTGCTTTCAGCATGTCCAACAATGATACTGAGCAACTAAAACTTTTAATTAAGAGGAGTGTTCCTGTTCAGATGGAAGAATTGCGCTCTAAGAGGGAAGTCTTTCCCTGTGAGGCAGATGCAGGCTGGAGAGTATCAGAAATTTAGACCAAGTGGTGCAGCGTGCAGGAGCCGGAGCATGGCATGCTGTGGCTGTTGCTCTCCCCCTGTGCATCACCTGCATGGGCAGCTGCAATGGCCTCAGTGTGGCACTTTGGCTGTAGGTGTGGATATAGGTACGTGAAGCTTGATTCTTTGTGTTTTGGGGCGTCACATGAATGTATTACACAGATTGATGGTTGGTTTTTGGGGGGGTGGGAAATTATGTTTTTAGGACAGCCAAGTAAAACCTACCACAGCAAAAGCAATCTTACAGAAGAAGGAAATGGAGGGTCTTCTTCATGCTGCCTCCCATGTGTGTTGGCCACAGGTCCTATGAACTTAGTTATGACTTGGGTCTGATTAGAGTACCTTAAAATGTCATCCCATAGGTGAGAGAAATGAGTCACTGCACTATGTGAGAACAGTACTCCAAAGACTTCTTGATGGTTAGATCAGGTGGGAGGGTGGGGGAAACGGTTACAGCTTTCCAGGGTAGCTTTAAATAAGGTGAGATCAGATTTGTCTGGTCCCCTGATTAGCAGCTGCCTGTGCAAACTTGAAACAGTCAGCCACTTCTAGGTTTGCCAGTCAATGGCTTTTTCTGCTCCAACATAGAGCAAAGCCTGGGGGAGTGGCCCACCTAAAAGACTTCATGGTACTTGGTACCTAGTCCTGAAAGCGGAGAGATGAAGTTGTTTTATTTTGATGCTTCTTGCTCCATCTTGCTATAAGTGGACCATGTAGAAAATATGGAGCTCTACACCTCTTCTACAACTAAGCTGTGGTTCCTGGCATGTCCCTTCTCAGCAGTAAGGTGCTGCTTGAACTGCCAGGCCCACTGGAGGTGGTGAATGGGTACCAGGTGAGTCCTAGGAGGGAGTTTCTCAGGGTGGCTTGAGGACAGAGCTCAGGCAGAGCAGCTGCAACACTGCCAGAAACCAACTGCACCTGGTTGTCTTCACTCTGTTGTGACCGGGGAGAAAGGGAGGAGGATGCCAAAGCCTTTGTACAGAACTGTGTCCCCAAGGCCAGAAGTGCTGACATCACAGCTGCAGGTGGCAGTTGAGAACATAATTTGGGATCAAAAGCCTGAGGTGTCACTTCAGGCTCTGCTACTGATCTGCTGACAAAAAAACTCCATGTCCACAGGCCTCAGTTTCCTTATCTGTTACATTGTGAGGGAGGCCTTGGGCCGATGTCATCTCCCAAGGGAGACTGCAATGAACTTCCTGCATGTGTACAGTGCCGTGCAGGAGTCGGGGTCTGTTCCCCAGGGGATTGTGCTCCAAGCAGGCACAGTCCAGGACTTAAAGCTGACCCCCTTTCTCTGCCAGGGATGAACCCAAACCGTTCCATTCACAGAGCCCTCACTTTGGAGGGTGAAGAAAACTCATCATTCACATAACTCCCCACATCATCTTATTTGCGCCTAACCAATATCTGGCAAACTGGAGCTGGTGACACAGGAGAGGGTCTGTCTGTCCTAAGCTGGCCTCTTTTCTGGTCAAGGGTTTTTACTTGGGAGGGTGTGGGTGGGGGGTGTTGGTGCAGGGGAGAATGGGACACTTCAATTTATACCTCATTTTAGCTGCTGTACCTGAGTTCATTTCTCCTCTGATAAGAAAGTGACTGTACTTAACACCAAGCAAATAGTGAAAATTAAAGCTGTTTCACTTCACTGTCACAATATCTTTCTTTTATTTTTTGGGGTTTTTTTAAGAAATGCACACAAAAACCGTGCAGAGAGTGCTTCAGGCTTGTGTTCTGGTTTATATTACCAAAAAAAATTTCATTTCAATATAAAAAAGCATTACAGTAGGGAATACAGGATAAATTAGCTCCACTATCTAATAAAAAAAACATTTACAGTTTTTTAAAATAGATTTCAAACATTATTTCACACGCAGCCCTTTTCCCAGGCATTTGTGACAGTCATTGGAGCATTAAATAGCAACCAGGAGGCAGGGATGCTGAGAGGGGCTGGGGGCTTGCCCAGGCTGGTCTCTACTACTCCCTCCAAGGTGCTTGGGCCATGGTCACAGTGCTACAGCAAAGATGGCAGCTCCTTCTGCTCTCCAGCCTGCCCAGAGTTCTCCAGCCAGCAGTGACTCCAGCTTGAGCCCCGACCCCAAAATACTCATCAGAGCTGTTAAAAACAAATACAAAAATACACTTGCTTCTCCTGCCTACAGTTCAGAAAACTACTGTACAACAGAGGGGGCAGCCACGAAACCAAGGGACAAAACCAAGAAATTTACGTGCTTTGCCACACAGTTGGAGTCTGCTTTCTGGGCTTGCTTGTTCATTGAATTCCCCCAAGGAAAATTCCTTCTGCATGTTACCAACTGCCACAGATCCTCTCAGACTTGAACATATCTTTACAGCTATCTCCAGTTCTTGTTTGGAATTGCTGCCTGGCCTTTCGAGCTGTGTTCCCAGTGGCACGTGAGCCAGCCTGCAGAGACAATTTGAAGTCTTCACACAGCAAAGACCAGGGGGGATCAGAAAAGGTAGAAGAGGAGAAACAAACAGCTGTGCACAGCCCAGAATAACAGATGAAGAAGAGATCCTTTTGAAGATACAGGGAGTACCATTAGGGAGAGAGGGAAAGCAAGAAATCTGAAAACAGACAAAGCAATGAGTACAGAATTAGGAAAGCCAAAGAGAAACAAGCCAGTAGAGATTATACTTCAGGCACGTACATTTAGTACTTTGTGCTCTGGCTGCATTGGTCTGGTTTCCCCAGCTCTAACAGGTTTTTTCTCTCATGCCACTGGTGGCAGAAAAAGGCTTTAAGGCTTTTTTCCCCCTTCAGCCACCCACCATGCACAAATGAGGATATTTGCCAGCCAGGCTCTGACCTGAGAACTCTGCATAATAAACTGAGGGGAAAGGAAGAAACTGGAGACTGGGGGAGGCAGTGCTGCTTCTTTCGATCACCTCCAGCCAAATTACCAACTCTGCTGACAGTTTTGTTCCTTCCCTGGGAATTGCTCTCCCAGAACAGTCACCGACACCAGCTCCTGAGGCAGAAGGAGAACAGATAAGCTTACTTGCTGCTCAGCCCATTCCCTACAAGACTGGTAGATGGAACAGATTTTTCTTATCTTAAGTGCAGCACCTGCTGTCAAGTACAAATACTGCTGGGTTTTGGCTAACAAAACTATTTTCCTTTATTAAACAGCAGACCAGAGTTTAATGCTAAAATGCCTCATTACAAGAAGGTCCGGAGGGAAATAGTTCAGAAGAGCTTTCCAGAAGGTTTAATGCAACATCTGATGCTGCTCAGCAGCCCTGGCCACATATTTGGTTGCTGGAATATGCTGACTGCAGCATGGGGGGGCTGCAGTTCTACCTGTCCAGCCCTCTCCTGCCAGTGAACAAATTGTTGTTCTTAAATGAAGCTTGGGAAAGCTGCTAATGCCTCCTTCCTGTTCCTTAGTATCCTGGTTCCCCAACCTAGATATTTCACCGTGATCATTGTCTACTATGGCCCAGGCTTTCTGCTGCTTTCCTTCTTTGCCTGTAGCCTGTGCAGTGCTACTGGGAGAGCTCAAGAGACACAGCCCTAGGGGTCTAAGGGAACAGCCAGAGGATGAACAGAAGGATGCTGCTGTTGCAAAACCTGGGCACAGAGTTTACTGCTCTGCTCCTTCCTTGCCCGAGATTACAGCTTTCAGAGGAGCTGTCTTGAGCCTATATAAAAGTGCTCCCATAATCTGAGCCTATCAAATCTGTAAAAAGATCTAATCTAAACAAGAAACCACAGGCCCTTCTGTCATTCCCCAGGTAAAATGAGTTTGGGGTCAGGGAATAAGTGACCAGATGAACACTTAAGGCAACAGGGATTGATGATTCCAGATGAGAGAAACCAGTCACCTGTCCAAGTCAGTGTCCACCACCACAGGAGCAGCAGCTGGAGCAGTTTGGCTGCACACTGGGTGCTCTTGGAGCCTGCCCTTGGAGCTCCAGCTTAATCTCTGACCAAGGTCCAGTCCCAGGCATCTTTCTCAAGTTCACTTCCAAATGATTGAATGGGTGACATGTTAGTTAAATACCAAACTATCTCAAGGGAGGAAACACTATCAACTAAAACAATTCTGACTTGATGATTACTTTCATCATGAGCCCATGGGAGAATCTCCGGGGAAATTCTCTGACCAGAAATGATTCCACCAGACTTGTCCAGGAAAATGGCATGGGAGTGGTTGACAAACTTCAGCCTCTTCAATCCAGCACCATGTCTGGACCTCCCCTTAGGGCTGGAAAAGTATGCAGGAACCACTGCAAATGTTTATGCTAACAGAGCACCACAAACCATTTTTTTGCAAGTATCAGAGGAAAGGCAAAGGCTGACAAGATTTAAACATTATATCCTCCCCTTCTCAGGAAGGCAGCAGTATCAATGATGCTTGACCAGAGCCATTATTTTTCCCAGGAGATAGGAATACAGCAGGAGAACCATTTGGTCTCTTTCACAACAATGAACAATAAATCTTAGTAAAAACAGAACGGTAGGCACCAAACTCTTGACCCTCAGCCAGCCTTAGCTGAGTCCCATTGCTAAGTTAGATCACGCTGCCCCTGCTTGGAGTTCCAGAGAAAAGCCAGCCTCACTGAAGTGCTTGACTGACAAGCTTCACGTGACAGGGGCAAAGCTTCCACTGAAGAATGTGTGTTTTCATCCTGCGGCTGGAAATTAAAGCCAGAAGCACACAAACGTTGACTACGCCTGCTTAGACAAGCCACCACTGCTTGTTTCAAACCCACCTGGACAGTCAAGGCCAACCTGTCGCCTTATCCAGCCCCTGCATGTCTGTTCTTGAGTCCTTTGTTGTCTAAAGCATGATAAAGTGGTGAATGGTAGGCTCAGCCTCCCGCACCCCCACCAGCTCCGTCCATCTCTAGTGCAATCGGCTGCGCTGGCTCCTGCTCCACGGCTGCTGCGGGTGGCTCTGGGCAAGGGTCCGGTGTACAGTGTAGTGCACATCACCTCAAAGTTCCAGCCCCTGAAGTACAATCCTTTTGGTCATTCATATATTACAACCCTCTTTTTTTCTTTTCATTTTTTCTCCCTGTCCCATTTTGTTAAAAAAAATAAAGGTTTTTGGGTGTTTTCAGGTTTTGTTTCTTCAGATTTTCCTTCTTTCTTCTGAGCATGTGGGGAGCATGGTGGTTCATGGGCCACTTCTTACTGGATCCCTCGAAAGAGACACATAGCAAAGATCATGGCAAACAGCTGGGAAGAGGAGAGGGGAAGAAGCGGGCAAAAACAAAACAGAGAACCATAAATGTCAGCTGCATCTTCCAGAAGATCGGCAAAGCCCTCCCTGGCCCTGGGACCACCCCCATTGCTCCCTCCTGCCCAGCACTCAGTGATGCAGAGAGGGGGACCCTTACCACCCAGGGAGGCTGTGGCAAAACTCTTTCCCCTGCCCCTCCCTCCCCCCCAAACTGTTAGTGGCTCCAGCAGCAGCCTGGCTTCCTTCCCAAACTGCCCTTGGTGTCACAGGGGCGCAAGATCCACGGTCCCTGCTCTGCACATCATTGCTACTGCCTGGGATGGGCACAGCACAGCCTTTGTGGGAGGCTGCTGGGCCTCTCTGCCCAGACCTCTCTCCTTTGGCATAAGATGGGGGACTTTAGAAGTACCCAGCCTTTTCCCTGCCATGCCACAGGGACATCATTTCTGGGCTAAAACCATGTCTGGTGGATGGATGTTCCTCAGAGACATCACCAAAGAAGTGGGTACTAATGCAGGACAATGAAGGTGCTCTGGAGCCCATACAGTTTCAGGCTCTAAACAGAAGGTTTTAAAGCACAGGCAAGGTTTGAACACGTTAACCGAGAGACACATCAGTCAGCTTGCCGGGGCACTGCGGCAGGGGGAGCAGCGGCTGTGCCGGGCCCTGTGGCGAGCGGTGGGTCCCCAGAGCCCCTGTGGGCAGCGTGGCAGGGCACGAGCTCTGTGCAGGCCCGGCACGAGGTGGCACTGCAGGCGTGTGGCATCCCGTGTTTCCCGGCCTTTTGTGTCGAAGGATCGAGGACCCTCTTTCCAAGCAACTAAAACCTCAAGTTGATAGCCTGCTTGCACTTTGCCAGAGCAGCTTCCCCTGGAGAGGGGGAGCCCCTGCCTGTTTGCCTCGCAGCTGGACGTGTTACTGACACTGCTTTTGTTCCACTCAGACAACAGTAAGTACCTCGATAGCCAGCACTCCGATGGCCAGGGCTCCTGCCAGGTACACGTACGTCTCAAACGAGTTCAGGATCACGGTGTAGCAGCCCTAGGAGAGACAAAACGTGGTGAGACACACCCGAGCGGCACCTTGTGTTGTTCTCACAGCAGAGCCCTCACCAGGACGCCAGGTGCTCCCAGACCCAGGCACCCCAAACACGGCTCCCTCTCACCACCTCACCCAGCCCCACGGCACCGGAGGCAGAGATCCACGGGACAGTGCTGGGGAGGGAAGGTTTTGCTGTAGCGTGGTGGGAGTGGTTCACACCCCATGGGGAACCATGAGTTCTGACCATGGGGAACTGTGAGTTCTTGCAGGGCAGAGAGGAGCAGCACAGAGAGGAACGCCATCTGCAAAGGGCAGAGTCTAAGCACACAGGGAAGGACACTCACTGCAGGTGACAGACATCCCAGGCTGGCTAGAGAAAAGGATGATTTATTTAAAGCCAAGGCAGGACATTCTTGATTCATCTCTCACAGCCAGCAGCTCTTTAGCAGCCCAGGACCTTTTCTCTGTGCTTTGCCCCAAACGAGGCTGGCTGAACACCTGCTGATCTCACTATTGAAAAAGAATTTCATTAAGAACTCAGGGCCATGCACTATGGCAATTATTCCACTTATGAAGCATAGCCACCATCCTTAATTAAATTTATTCTTGCTAATACAATTAACAGCAGGTAGATCTTCCTGCAAAGGTTTCAGGATGTTTCTGGAAATCACCAGCTTATCCTGGCCTCAGTTCTCCCAGCCTAAAATTTCAATCCACTGGGAAATTTCTGCAAGCAGGTGACACATAAAGAGAAAAGTAGATTGGAGTTTGTCCAATATGAAAAGTACCTTCCTCTCCACTGAGAATATACTTAACACATACATTTTAATCCTATCCGTACTGCTAGGATCTTTCGATCACCTGTTTTTTTTCCTTCCACCCTTAATGAAAGTATTGGAACTGCAAAGACAGCACAATAGTTGTGCACCTGTGTCCATGCCAGACCCTGCTCACTGTGAGTGAGGCACAACTGGTGGAGAGTGAGGGAGGGCGTGGAGAGGATCCACTCATGACACCAACCCAGAGGGCCCAAACTGCTGGCGCAGTAACTGAGCTGTTAAAACCATGCTGTTGTCAACATGAGACCTCTCAGCATCAGCTCTCTTCCAGCCATGTTTTAGCCAAATTTTCAGAGGAAAGCATCCAGCCCAGCAACAAATGTTTGTGTGCTTGCCAGGCCTCCAACCTTAACCCAGCCTCCAGTATGCTCTGCTCAGCTGGCTACAGACAGGGGTGAGCACAAGTGTGGTCAGCACTGTCCTGCCAGCATGGTGTCCCAAGAGCTTGACTTTGCTCCAGCAATGCCTCAATTCAGCTCTTAGATGCTTGGGATTGTCTCTCCTATTTTACACAAATGCACCACTCTGTGCTAGATGACACTCTCTGTGCACACAGCTTCTCCCACCAACACTCTGTGGTGACATGGGCTTGCAGGAAACCTTCCCTTTCCATGGAAGCTGTAAGCCTTAGCATCACTACTCGGGGAAAACTTTAACCCTCTTTCTCAAAATGCATTTCTCTTTCCCTCCCTGCTGTCTGTCATCTCTCTCCTCCCCATCTATTCCCAGCAATCAGACCTGGCAGAAGCAGCACGGTGCTGTCTGCTATGATCTCTCACCCAAAATGCCTTTGCCAACCATTTCCAGCTGCCAGTCAAGGAACAGTTCACATGCTGCTTCCAAATGCCTTTCCTCTTTCTTAATCTGCTCTTAAGTGCTGAAAAGAGGACCACTGCCTAGTCGGGAGGGAGAAGGAGGCTTGTACATACGGTCAGTACAGAGCTCAGCTGGTTTAACTGATGCTGTGGTGAACACAGTCAGGAACTTTGCTGGAAAGTTTCTTAAACATCGCGTCTTGGTGACATTGGAAGGAAACTTGACCTAGTGTCAGTGGGATGAACTGTCTTGTCCCAGTCCAGTACTGCAAAAAATTGCCAAGTCAAGAGGCCTGGCAAAAGAATCATAGAATAGAACTACAGAATGGTTTGGGTTGGGCAGGACTTTAAAGATCACCTACTTCCAACCCCTCTGCTACAGTCAGGAACACCTCTCACTAGACCAGGATGCTCAAAGCCCCATCCAACCTGGCCACGAACATTTCTAGTTCAGGCATCCACAACTTCTCTGCACAACCTTTTTCAGCATCTCACCACACTCACAGTCAATAATTTCTTCTGTAATATCTGGACTAAAACTACACTCTTTCAGTTTAAGGCCATTCCTCATCCTATCACTACATGCCCTTATAAAAAGTCCCTCTCCAGCTTTCTTGTAGGCTCCCTGTAGGTACCGGAAGACAACTATAAGAAATACCCTTTTTCTAATGTAAAGATAAAAGAAGCAGAGAAATGCAGCTTTCCAATACTCCTCCTCCTTAGGAAACAGACATGGTTTTCTGTGGCTGTTTAACCCTTGATGTTTTGATTGTATATATTGATTAGGAGTCTTTGTGAACTAAACTGGGACCACTCCTGCAGCCAGTAAGAGTCAACTCCATCCCATCCTACCTGACCCTGTGCTGGCTCGCTAATTAACTTCTCAGAGGTAGTTCTAACCTTCAGAAACACAACAGAACTTGATCTAAATTTCCACCTTACCTCTCAATCCCTTAGGAAAATCTTCGTATTTCTGATGATACAGCACAACATGGACTTAGCAGTGTATGCAATGAAAGGGGATTTTCAAAATCAGCCGTATGCTGTCACTTCAAAAGCTGTCAGCAGGAGTGTAACTAGGATGTGAGGTATGGTCAGGGCCTGCCAGATTTACTAGCTACCCATGGCCACTGCAGCCATCTCTCTGCCCACTGTGAAGCTCCTCTTCCTAGCATTCAGCCTCCCTTACCTGCCGGTTCTGAAACCTCTCGACGCCTGATAGACAAGCTTCCTTGTTGACAAACATCCCTTCCCGGCTCTGCAGCTCTCGCTGGCAACAAGCCTCCGGCGTCGCCTTTTCCAAAGAGGAGTATGGAAGATTAGGGATAGCTTCAAAATCTTCTGGTCCGTTCACTCCACAGCAGGCAAACTAGGGAGAGGCACAGAGAAGAAAGGAAGACAGAATTGACACCTTTCCCTAAAAGCAGACATGAGAAATCTAAGACCTATTCTCGTAGGGATCAAAGCTTTAGTCAAAGCAGAGACAAAACAACCATTGTCTCCAAAGGAGTGGGTTGTGCTTGTACCTTGGAGCTTCTGTTTCACTGAAGTCCCACTGTTCCTATGTCATACTGTAGATTCTAAGGTACTACTGGGAATATTGCTGCAAACTACACAGGGCTTTGGGGCGTATCCAGAATGACTTGCCTGAGATCACCCAGGCTCCCAACCACCCCTTCTCCCCATAGCTAATGGCCAGGATTGTTGCTGCTCAAAGGCACTGCTAGGTGATTCGAGTAAGATAAAAAGTCCCTCTCCAGCTTAGATGCTTTTTAAGGATTCAAGTCATACTCTGATTCTGTCTCCTTTCAGTCAGCAAAAGGAAATGTCTTTATTAAAGTCCTCAATCAGCATGAAGGGCACAAATCATCCTTTCCTTTTAAGATTAAAATTGACTTTTCATCTGCAGAGGCTGACGTCCTGCTTTTCACTGCTGAAGGGACACACCGTGGGGTGTACAGAGCACTAACACATGTGTACACACACACACAGACTGAACTTCTTGTGGTAGGTAATAACAACTGCAGTTCCAATGACAGTCAACCTGTAACCTGCCCAATTAGGGGTGTAATAAAGTCAATTTTGATGGCTAATATTTCTACAGTGAAAATATAGCATTAGGCACACTCCTGCCTAAGCTGCTGTTAACAACAAAACATTAGTTAATCCCAGCTTTTGGCTGCTGTTGGCTGGGAGTAATTCTGAAGCAGACTGCAAGGTGAAAGGTCCAGAGCAAATGCAGTGATACCCAGCTGTAGACACCTCCACTGCTCTCTGTGCCTGATATTTGAAAATTGGGGGTATCCATTTACGTCCAGTACCTCAGGTTTTGGCAAATCAGGCGACCCTGATGCAGTCACTAAGAGTGTCTCTCTCAGGACTGGTGGCAGCTTCATTTGAGAAAGACTGACTGGCAGCCAAAGTCTCACCTCCCTTCAACCACAAGCCCTGGTGCTAGGCTAGACAAGAGAGTTGAAGCTGGCTGACCTTGGGAGAGCTGAGGGTGTGGGCTGAGCAATGTGTTGGTGGCCACTGAGCATGGGCAGAACAGGACTGGTGCTGTCTGACTTACTGTGATCATAACAGAGTTCCAGGTGGAAGAGAAGACATCTGTGTCGTTGTTCCTCTGGTAGTGCTTCTTCAGCTCCTTGGTGAAAAACTCTCTGGTCAGCTGAAACGCACAGACAAGTGGAAATGTAAAGGCAATTGCCAACACCTTTCCCAAACATTTCGCAAAGCTCCCTTCTGTGAATGCTGGGGGTTCTTTGTTTTTTCGAGTTTGTTCTTTTTTTTGCAAACCTCAGAGGAGAAACATGTGAAAAGCCTGTGGCTGAGCCATATCTATGTACAGGGCAAAAGGTACCTGTTGAATAAAACTCATTAAAATCAGGGACTGAATTATATCTATACTTCTAAGATAATTAAGATAATGTTTACACGTAAATGTTGGTTGGTTTTAGTTTTTGTTGGTTTTTTTTTTTAATTTTCAGCACTATTTGAAAGTATTTCATAAATTGAAACAGACCTCAACCAGATTTTAGAAAGATCCTCAAATCCACACCCAAACTGTATTTTCACTTGCTGTGCTTCATGAGGTTCCCAAGAAAAACATGATTTTCCACTCCACTTTTCATTCAAACCAGTTAACTTCATACTAACAACAGGGGAGCTGCTCTGAATTTACTTCAGTGTGAGAAAGCAGAATGAAGCCCTAACATGAAACTTTCTGGAAAAGAAAAAGAAGTGAAAAACATATAACAAATAGGAACTAGTCATGTCAGCTTATGAATCAGAAAAAAACACCATTTGCTTGACAATGCTTTTGATTATCTAAACTAACCTGCGTACATGAAGAAAAACAATCCTCTTTATATTTGTGTTTAGATAATTTAAACATTTTTCTGAAGGTAAACAATATAAATTATTGGAATTACATTTACCCCTGTTTATATTTAGAGTAAAAGAGCAAAAATGCGCAAACAATTTGTCTCAGAGTCTTCTCGAGAAGTTAGACACCTTGAAATTACATTTACTTAGGATGACTCTCTGGAGGAATAGTAAACATAGGATCCTAATAATCTTGTTAAACTGAACATCCTAGTTCAATCTTGCTGCCTTTCTGTCACTTCAGGACAAAAACTTCAAGAAATCACATTTTCATGTTCCAAACAGGTCTTGACTTGTGTGGTCCCTTCTCCAAAATACCTTGTGATTTGTGATCCACACAGGCAAAATCTTCTGCCACTGCAAAAGCCACAGCGAAGGGGGCTGGACTTGGCTGGCTACAGCACTGCTGTGATGTTGCATATTTGCAGGATCAGGAATTAAGCTGCCTGAAAAATACCCTTTTTATTCCCCCCTGTTGTTCATACAGCACTGCTGACGCAGTAACAGAGACTGCTACAAGCTGCTTTCAGGTTCTTGATATGCAACGTGAAATATCGCACATACACATACATATGTATGAGCTCTACGGGTGGGCACAAAAGCACAAGCACAAAACTGTTTGTTTCGTTTGTAACTGTATCACAAAATTTAAGGACAAAAAAGAAAAAAAAAAGGGTGTGGTGACTTTTAAAAAGACCCTGAATACCATGTAATACTGGCTTCTCTTTTACAAATACAAACAAAGGCCAAATGTAATTACTTCATCAGTAACAGGAAAAACTTTGTCACAAATACTTGAATCATGCAGTTAGCTCAATCTCACTACCTTTAATTAGTTATGCTGTTAAAT
Organism: Rhagologus leucostigma; assembly: GCA_013397725.1. Taxonomy (NCBI): domain Eukaryota; kingdom Metazoa; phylum Chordata; class Aves; order Passeriformes; genus Rhagologus; species Rhagologus leucostigma. The sequence continues at coordinate 3,206,414 of VZTD01003430.1, read as the reverse complement.
TCCTAAATTACCATTTTGGACAGATATTCACTCATTTTTTTGCTTTTGAATATTAAAATACCAGAGGACATGGCATTTTTCCTTTGGGAATTTGGTGCACTGAGGGAAGGTGAGGTTAAAAGATGCTGAAATATGTCCTCAGTGTTCTCCTTTCCTTCCCTTTCTCTGCGTACTTTACCCATGCAGCATCCAACCCTGCAGACAGCAGCACATTTTTTTGATGCTCGTCTGTTCCTGAAGCACAGACTTTGATACTGATATTACTGTCGGTAATAATCCCAGCCGGCTGCCTTTGTTGGGGTCTAAAACAAAAGAGTAATTTAAATATAAAGTGAAATCTTTATTTTGACAGCAGCAATCCCAGAGGAAATTGTTCAGAGTTTGTGTGTGATTTTTACAACACTTGGCCTAAAACAAAGCCTAGTGCTGGAAGGGAACATTTGCCAGGAAAATAACTGATTCCATTTTGTTGGTCTTAAACTGCTTATCCTGAGCATCTCAAGTTCAGAAAAATGGGGCCAAAAAAAGAATTTCTTCTTTTAAGAAATTGCTGACAAAGGAGGATGAAATAAGACAGTCCTACTGCCATTCCCACGGCCCTCCTCTAGCTGAAACAAGTACTGGCCGTGATGAGGTCTGTGCACACTGGATTTTTATGGCAAGAACAATGAGGAAGGGAGCAAAGGACCTGCTGATAGAACGAGAGCTTCACACACACTCCGGCAACACAGTTGTGGCAGCCACAGCCATGAACAATAAGGAGCTGTTCAGCTGTGTTTTGGGCGGGGCGCCTCCAGTGCAGCACATGCATGCATCCATTTACATGTCAGTGAATGAAGTGAGACTGTTTTGTCACACTGGTTCAAAAAATAGCTTTGCTGGGATTAGTGCAGCCAGATAAAAGGGGTTTAGGAAAAGGAAGGCATTTCTGCACAACACAGGCATGCTGGCACTGCCCAGGAAGGTCACAGCCTTCTCATGCCGCGCTGTGCTCAAGGATACTGAATGCTGTGCAAGAAGCTGCCTTCATGGTGCCTGCTAGGAAAACAGGACACACTCCTTCCCACCTACGTTGGCCTGGAGCACTCTGATGTGTCTGGCACAGTACAGGGCAGGGAGGTGCAGTCACCAGTGCTGCACTTCCCAGCCCTGCAGTGCCTTCCACCTGAGAGACCTCTGTCCACTCAGCTGAGGAAGGTTCATGTTCTTTTGCCTTATGTCTGAGGAAATAGAGGCACCAGCATCCAAAGTGACTTGCTTATTAAGTGTTAAAACTGGGGCTAAAATCCAAACATCCTGACTCCATCCAAAGCCTTGCCTCTGGACTCTTCTGTTCCTACCATCCTGCTTTCTTGCTTGCTAAGATAGTTCACTAAGAATCAAATACCCCTCCTGGGTTTTTCCCACCCAGACCTCTGAAGGGCGTATAAAGAGAAATCCCTATTGCTCTTTCACAGCCTCTCTCTAGTGCTCATAAAAGTCATTATTTTATGGGGGAACTTCTCGATGAAAAAGGGTTCTCCACACCCAAAACCTCCTTTTCTAAGGAAGAGAAACTCTGATAATCCCATCGCTGATTAACAGGACCCTTCCTCCTCAGAGACTGCTTTTAAATAGCTCTTTGGAAGTGCAGCTGGACTTGCAGGTCACAGTAGCTCACCTTTGTGAACACCACCTTCACTAACCCCACCACCTTGATTTGCTTCACTGACTCTTCCGCTCATGTCAAATCTCAGCAGAAAACATCTCTTTTCTCCTTTATTTTTGTCTCTTTATTTCTCTCACTCCCTTAGCTGTTAATAATTTAACCCCGCTGAGTGTTTGGGAGCTGGTTTGGATGTAAAGCTATACAAGAGAAAGCTGCACTGAACATTATCTGTAAAGCAAACAGATAAAGTGTATCTTTTGTCTCATTTTACACACCCAGAGAGGCCACAGCCCCACGGACTGGTGCAGCGACCATCACAGAATCCCGCTTGGTATGCTTCAAAGGAACTTAGATTGGCTAAGTGTGCATTTGCCACCGTGTGCCTTGAAAGTAATTTGTTTCGCAAGGCAGAGAAAAGAAATATCTGTTCTTGACCTTTAATTGCTAGTATGAAGAATTCTTCCTGACACGGGATCAATGAAAGACCACTTCTGTCCCCATGGGTACCCTGTCCAGCCATCCAGCTCACCCTGACCCAAAGGTGACAGCAAAACTGACCACAAGCAGTTTCCAAGCCAGACGAGCTACCATCACAATATACAGCAACACCAAAACAAGGGCTATTTTTTCAGAAGAAACCTGAGGAGAGAACAAACCATAAGAACTCGCAGGTCGAGTTTGACTTTTGCATAGAGCCATCTCCAGCTATGCTGGGATCTGACGTTCTTCATTCCTTCCCATTTAAGCCCTTCCTGTCAATCATTCTGACAGAGTGGGAAGCTGGTGATACAAACAAGGAGACAAGCTCAAGAAAGATAGAAGTTTGTTCCCCTTCAAGTTTTATCTCACAAAACACTGCCAGATGCCACAGAAGTCTAGAATAACCACTGCGACCTTATCTTGCAAGATAACATGACCTTAACGTGTCCCGCGGCTCCCATGGGAGTGGAAGGTACTGATTCTTTGCCCAGAAGCAAGCTGTAAGCGAGGAGGACACATTAGTGGTGCAGTCACTCCACACCCAGGACTTGCAGCAAGCCTGGGCAGTTTCTTGTAGCTTTCACAGGTTCCCACAGAGAAGGGGGGACGTGGGAGCATCAGCTGACAGCTGCTTGCCCAGGCCCTGCTCCCCAGGGACCATGTTCTCTCCCTGTCACAAAGCCTACACCTGGCTCTGCAGGGCAGTTTCTATGTGTGGGGTCTGCTCCTTGAGCTGAACCAAAGGAATTTTCTAAAAACTCTTAAAAGCGGAGCTGTAATGACCAGAAGACACCAGACCCCCACATGCTGCAATCTGTTTATAGGTGTTTCCATGAGGGCATGCCTTAGGCAAGCCTAAGCTGCAATGGGGCACCCATTCTGTGTGCAGTGCCATCCCTTCCCCACTGCCTTCAGATCTGAGGCAAAGACAAAAGACCACCAGCTCATAAATGGAAAAAAAATCCTCCAACTACCTCTCCCCAAGCCCATCCTACTATACAAACACCACACTGTCTTGCTGTGAGCTTCCTAAGTTTTGATTATTTTCTATCCAAAGCTTTTTAAAATGAGTAAAATTGAAAGTATACCCTGGTTTAAGAAAATCATCATTATACATGGCCCTTCTTTGCTCATGCCACATTTCTCTCATGTTCAGTACAGCAAATGTGCTGTACGTTCTGTTGCTACTGCCAGAGGCAAAATAAGCAAAATAAATACTAACAGTCGCTAGTGACTACCTCTACCAGCCAATGTTTTTTCACAGCCATCACTCAGAGAAGGATGGACCTACTTCAGACAGGCTCTCCTTTGCACATGTGTGAACATGCAAAAAAATGCACAGACCTTTGCTGTGCTGTGTAGAGAAAGAAATGAGACTGTGGTTATTACTACTGCAGTAAAAGTTTACTACTAGCACGGGGAGGGATGATGGCCATATAACAATATTCATTGCAGAAGAATAGGAAAGGCTACATCATATGAAACTTTGGAGAGAAGGACAAAACTAAGCAGGGCAATAAGTGGGGGGACATTTGCTTAGGGCAGGTCAGGGGGGATATCTTACAAGCAGCGTTGGTAGGAGTCTGGTGAGCAGCAGAACATGGAAGTTCAAGAATGAATATGATTAGAAGATTCACAAGAGATTTTTTGCACTGCAGAGCAAGAATTGGCTCTGTTAGGAAAACAGGAGTTTTCAACTATTAATATTAAACACATGTTATATTGAAAAAGGAAAATAGTTGCTTTTAATCATAGTGTGACTTTATTATAAAACTTCTGTCTGATGGAATGTGCAGCTGGTTTGGCTGCAAGAGAGTCAGGAAAACTTTAAAAGACTCTAAAAACTTCAGGAATAAGTAGCTCTCCCTGTGTCCCCATAAACTATCCATCCTGCACTGGCCAGGTTAGCTAGCATTCCCTGACATGCTGGCAAGTTCTGCAGACTGAGGGTAGTAACGAAGGAGGTTTGCTGATACTTGAAACAGTCACTCTACAGACAAATCAGCCACCGTCTAACACCCTGCTCCAGCTGTGTATAATCCCACTGGGGTCCAGAGTTTGCCCACCATCGAATACTTACATTTTCTCTGAATATAAAAGCCAGGATTGCAGCTGAAAGCTCCGCCAGGAAGATTAACAAAATAAACATGAAGAACTGGAAGAGAGAAGATAAAAAACAGACACAGAATTAAGTGTGTGCAATAGGTAGTAGGAATACAGGGTTTTGCTAACCACAAAAGAGATAGAAAAATTAACTAAGGAAACTTTTTTTTCCCCTGACAATTAAAAAACCCTATGAGACAGTCACTAGGAGCACACACATTCCATCTCTGACCTCATCACAGGACATGGGAGCTCGTGATGCTTTTGCCTGGTTCTAACAGGTAAAAGCGAGTAAGGTTACAGAACCCATAGTATCCCCTGATAAATCTGCACCAGGGTAAAACAGTAATGCCTACTTTGATGGAAAAGTTACGTAATCGTGGACATGCTCACACAGGGTTAAACTGTCCAGACACAAGTATAGATATCACATGCAAATGCACACACACCCCGATCGCAATACAAACAACACAATTTTACTGTAATATAATCACAGCTTATTTTGTGTGGAAGGAGGTAGTGGGATATACACTCAAATATTTATACCTGTGACCAAAAATGGACTGTTTTCATTTCAGGACAAAATTAGCCTTGGTTAATATCCCCCTCCTCACAATGGGGTTGCACTGAGTTAAGTATTAACCACACAGGACCTCTACACAAATTTGATAACAAACCATAATAATTTAATTTGATTATGCAAGTATCATCCTTGTCTTGTATGATACCCAAAGTTGCATATTCATATCCTTAAGATAAGGGCACACAGCAGACTTGACAGAAAGCACAGCCTGCAGATTAAGTGACAGTAAAAGGGAAACAGGCATTCAGGTTGAAGTAAAACCCTTACACTTACGCCATCATAATTTTAGGAAAAGGGAAGGAAAGCAAAACAGAGAGGCGTGTGGCTCTTCAATCTAAGATGGAACTGTGTTTCATCCTGTTGCTTTTGCAACCTTCTGCTGCTTCAATCTAAAAGTTTGGTTTTCAGTCTTACTAAAGGCACCTTGTTTCAGTGATCTTACCAAGCCTGAGTGATCCACCGTGCCTTCACCCCCACACCTCACAGAAGTAAATCAGATGCACTCAAGAGGTCTCATCCCCAGAGACTGACATCCTGCTGCGAGAGTGCTGTTCCTGGGACCTTCTCTACCCAAAGCACTCAGGTATTCAGGAGTGTTTCCAGCTCAGGATGAGTGATGGGACTCCTGCAGGCTCCCACTTCAGATTCCACCTGTTCTTCTGACCAATTCTCAGTTATACTGATGCCTCGTGCTAATTTAATGCTGCTTCAGTCCACATGAAACAGTAAAAAGAACAGGCAGGAATGTGCCCTTTAACATCCTTGAAACAACTAATGCTGGTGCTGAGGAACCACTGTAGGAACGGAGCAGAAAGTGGCTAGATTCACACTCTCTCCCAAAGTGGCATTTATTTCCATTCTTGTAGACAGAATAGTGGGCTTGAGAAACCATAAGTCTGAAATAGGGGGACATTTTTTAGGTTCTTATCACCACAAAGAGAAATTACTATTTGAATCAGCCTGTCTAAAATTCAAACAACCCAAGAATTAGACTCTGAGATGATTTTATGGAACTGAGTAAATGTTAAGACATTAACTCCAATTTTGGCATTGTGTGAGAAAGGCAAAAGTGAACAGAGAACTGCGTAAGACCACATCATGTGGAGGGTAATAAACTTGGTACATGTTACCAATGAAGGTAGATGAAACAACAAGTAAAAATAAACGCAAGAGAAGTCTGGATGGGTTAGGGGCTTTTTTTGTGTGAGTTTATAGAAGGTCTTTCTGAAACAGAAGACAGGCAGACAGCACCAGAAGTACTATTGTGATCCCCAAGCAATGATTTATAAACAGTGTCTGAAAGGCTGTACATTGTACACTTCAATAATGGAGAGAGAATTCAAACTACCTGCTTGGAATGGGCAAAATGTTGTTTTGTTGTCAATTATCAGAGCTGTAAGTGATTCTTCCCCACTGGAAAAGCACATGCACCACCCTAGCACATTTGTCTTCCTGCTTCTGCAGTGGAAACAAAAGACAGGGAGCCCGGGCTCAAATGACAAAACAAGAAAAGTCAGATGAGCAGGGATTTTTGTTTCTAAGAGCATGCTGTTGCTTGATTTTGCTGAACTAGTTAACTCTCTAATATATTCTTACTGCTAGAGTTTTCTGTGTGGCTTCTTTTTTTCCTGCTTAGAAACTGTTTTAATTTCACCACAGGAGGGCAAAGAACAAGTGATGAGAATGAACGACGCTTTGCAAATTCACATCATCATCCATCAAGGGATCTCAGCATAGTCACTGAGGTCTAAGGTGGTGATCAAGTGATTAATCCCATCACCCTACTAATTGCATTTCATTTACTGATTACTGGGAAACACATGTTCAGCCGAGCTCCAGCACAGGTCTGTGCAGAAGTGGAAGCAGTTGTTCCCAGATTATCCGTGATAAGCTTCATTATCATTCCCAAACTGATTTACACTTACATTGTGCGCTCTGCATTACAGATTTGTAAGTTACAGTAGAAAAAACCCACAAGCAGCCATTAGGGTTGATGAGAAAAAGATGGATCATCAGTGTTTCAGAACTTGCTCCCGTTCTGCATTTGAAGGAGAGACAAAATCTGCTTAACTGTGTTTTCCTTCCAAAAATTAAATTGATTACTGATATGTGAGAGAACAAAGGAGCCAGCTGGTTAATGCATTGGACACAGTAACTTCACATTCAAATTCAAGCTTGATACCCGACATTTGAACACAGATACTCCCCACATCCAAGGTGAACATCCTGAGAAATGGAATCTCTCATATTGGTCAAAAATCTTGCCTCAGCTCCAAGTGATGGTTACAGGAGTTTTCACAGAAGTGGTTTATCAGAAGTTTCCACAAATTAATGCTTTATGTTTATTTTTCGTAACTCATCCAGTGTTCCAGTTTCAGAACTGCTGTTCCAAAAAGAGCAGCAACCACCTTTAAATCAAAGGACATGCATTTTCATGCTGAGAAGTTTGAGGGGCTAGTACATTCATTTTACAGGAGTGCAAAACAGGATGTCTGCATTTGAAACTAAGCCAAATGAAGCTAACGTGGGCTGTTCTTCTAACAAAGCTGAATTCAGTCCCTTGGTGCAACATTGTATGCTCAACAGTACTTTGGATTCTCATTTTTATGGTGTTGCTTCGCAGTCAGAGGACCTTCAGTACAAGTTAGTCAATGTCTGATTTGCAGGCCACTGTTTGTTCCTTTTTTTGTGAGCCAGGTCCAAATGCCAGGAAACCTAGAAATACTTCACAGCCTTGTGCTTAATGCAACGTTAGGTTCCATAGTGATGGGGTTATTTTTTACCAAAAGACAAGCAGCTTAATGAAAAATAAAAGTCCTTTCAAACACTGAAACCAGAACCTAGAGAACATGCATCTGTCTTGTCCCTTCTATCGTCTGTTTACATTTGGACTAAAAGCTTCAGGCATACATTATGCATCACTGTGAAATCTCACTCAAGCAGCTCTCTGGCTCATCAATTCTTTAACAACTTTGTAAGTGGATTTGATTTGATCTAGCAACTTCTCCCCAGGTACCACCCCCACAAAGACTTACACTGTTTTGCAAGTGTTCCCAGTCTCTGGCATACAGTCATGCATCTTTTGCCTATTCAATGTCTAAAACTTACTCCTATCAGACTTGGGTTTCTCAGATGTTTTAAGATCAGCTGATTTTAACATCAGCTGGTGTGGCCCCAAAAAAGAAGTTAGCAACATCCAAGTGCTTTACGCTGCTGAACATGAGATGGCTGGCTGTTTAGCAGAGTTGGTGTTGATACCAAAAGCCCTTGAAGACCTGACTGATCAAAATGGATAAATTATTCCTTATCCCGTAATTACTTTTAGAGTTTCTCCTAGTCTAGGGCATTACTTCCAGCTCATATTCTTCTCACATTTCATTCAAAATAAAACAATAATAAAGGTAAATAAATAAAGCAGCAAGGCTCACAACTATCTCTAGGAGGAGGAAAAGTAATAACCACCAAATTGAGTGTGCTGGAGTATAACTAAAACACATGGATAAACATTCAAACCTGTAACTGATGTTAAATCAGGAAAGAACATGGCCCAGAGCTCCCTTTCTCCAGCCAGGTTACCAGTCTGTATGCAGCAGACATGGTCCAGACTGAAAATATTACTCTCCCATTCACTTACAACAACATTTCTCATCAAACCTAACTTTTAGTTTCTTAATCTGACAGGGACAGGCTTTGAAGTAACCTCAGGCTCATTGGGCCTGATCCTTTCCATTTTATTAGGTTCCTCTGGGCAGATCTCCACAGACTTCACATGTGACACGTTTGTTTTTCTGATTTATTTCTGAGATGAATCACTAGAAATCAAACCCACAGCGGCTTCCCCTAAAGGGCTTCATTTGCAGGCTATGACCTCAAGGCATATGGGAGCCAAGGGCCGGAGATAATCTATCTCAGTGAAGCCATGCTCCTCTCTAGGAAAAGATGAGTTTGCACTCAAGAAAGAAGACTTTCCTGTCCTGTTTAGAGACAAGCCTTTTTTGAACCATGAAGCAGCTGTGCAAGACAGAATCCTAAAAAAATACAGTAAGATCAAGATTTAAAAAAAAGAAAAAAAACCCCAACCAAATCAAAAACCACAACAATCCCAAAGTGCCACCAGACCCACTGGGAGAAACAAAAGGTCACATTTCA
>VZTD01003430.1:3096073-3197410 GCA_013397725.1 Rhagologus leucostigma | reverse complement strand
AAAAAAAAAAAAAGAAAACTAATGGTCTTTGTCTTTCAGTACATAATTGGCAATGCCTTCCAGTAGAAGATAATGGCCAGAAATCCTGCAGCATCAGAACTTGGGAGGAGTGGGGGTGCAAGGGCAAAAGTGACTTACTTTAGCTCTTTGTAATTATTGATGACCACCATGGGCTGAAATTTAATCCCGTCATTCAGGGGAAAATTTGTCCAAAGGTAACAAATCTGGTTCATTTTAGGAGCAGAGTGGGCTGTATCAGGAAGTGACCAGCTATTGAGAGCAGCAATGACTGCAGTGATGCAGTCCTGAGCTGGGCATTTCTGCTGGCATGGGGGGCTCCCTTGCACAGGGGCTGTGCTCCAGTGTTCCCTCTGCTTTGTTGTGAACCCCTGAGGAATGAATCCACAAGTGGAACAGTGGGTTTTGAGTAGCCAAGAAAGGACCGATTTTGCTCACTTTATAAATGTACAAAAAGCCCAAACAACCAAATGGGGTCAATTAGAATGAAAGCTTAAAAAGGTCAAAATACACTCCCAGACTGGGCTCAAACCTATATAGGTGAAAAAGCAAATTATCTGTATTTCTAGCGGTGTGTAAAAGTATCCTAAGCCTACTTATTATCTAAAGGAAAAATGGCTACAACAACAAACACCCATTCCTGCACTTATCACAGCATCAGCTATCCAGTCACTGCTATTCTTGGAAAGCACCAGGAGGCCAACAGAAATTGCAAGGACACTTACAAAGAGCAGGAGGCATTTGTTCTCACGGATGGCACCACAGCAGCCGAGGAAGCCCAGCAGAAAGAGCATTGCTCCCATGGCCAGCATGATGTACGCTCCTGTGAAGAGCAGGGGGTTGGCAGCCACTATCTCTCGAAAACCTGTGGGATCCACAATGACCCAGATTCCCAGTCCCAGCAGGCATGCTCCTCCCAGCTGTCACAGCACAAGGAAAGGAGAGAGAGGGAGATATGTCAACATAAAACAACTGCTGCAGAAAAATGGGATTCATTGTTATCTTTTGATCAAAGGTGTTAATTTGGAAAATTTGTGTTTCTCCAAGGCATATATTCTCCACTGTACAGGTGACTTCTGACGTGCTACTCTTAGTATCTCTTGCTCAATAAATGAATCATTTGCAGCAAAAGCACCTTTCTTTCTTGACACATCACTCTACCAACTGTTTACTCCCTCCCTACTGCTGAAAGACAGTCTTGATCTGCTGCCACATCTGTAGAGGACAGCCCAGTGAAGGAGCTCACATGAACCATACCTGCCACAGAGGCCAAGGTGGCTGGGCAATCCCACTCTTCCTTTCAAAAACAAGAACAACTAAGAATAACTCCATATGTGGTAGGAAAATGACTACTTCTGAGTGAAAACCTCAGCAGGACACCCAGGACTAGAAAACAATTTCTTCTGCCATTCAAGGATAAACCATGTGCACCATTAGTTACAGCTTTCCCTGTGGTTTCCCCTGTCAAGGACAGCAATAACTCAGACAACAGTGACTGCTGTGCTGCCTTGCTGAATGCCTGAGCATCTTTGGATGCTGCAAAACACTCAGTGATTGCTAGTGCAAAGCAGAGGGGATATTCTGTATCGTGGCAGCTTTACCACACTATAGCCTATCCTGCTGGGCAACAGCAGGCTGCTGGAAACAGGGGGATCCAGAAAAGAAAGTGAATTCCAAATACTTACAAATATAAAGAAATTGAAAAGAAACATCAGGTATTTCATGCAGCTCAGGCAGTCTCCCTCCATGGTCTTCAGGGTCCTTTGTCCAATTCCTCCTGCAAAACAACAGCACTTTTTTAGCACACTCATTTTTATTGGAATGACACAATCCTATCTCCAATCTATTTGTATTTCCCCCAAGACCCTGTGGAGTTCATTATACAGAAAAGCTCTTTTCTTACCTGAACAGGCAACATAGTACAGGCTAGTAAGAGATAATGATTGCTGCTAGGTCCCTTTGCATTCTTTAACATCTGAAGGCAAACACAAAAGTGAAGGGGAAGATTGCAGGAGAGGAAAGGTCTAGCTTTACTTGCAGAGTGAGATACTGGGGAAAAAATATCCCTCTGCACATGAAGAATTTTTTTTCCCCACTCCTTAAAGCTTGTCAAGTCTAAGAATCACTGAATGTACCTGTCCATTTCACACTGAGAAAAGGTCATATTGAAACAGGAGCCAGAACAAGCTGTGCCCAGTTAGAAGACACACAAAAAGCGTTGGGGACAGCTATCTTCATACAAGCTTCCTCTGTAGAATGAATGCCACACATGGACATGGACAACATGGACAACAGCTTCAGGGAAACTTGTAGACATTTGGGCTTGGAATGACAGCAGTGCGTGGCAGGGCCAAAGGAGGACGTCCTCACATGGTTACTCAGCCTGGGGCAGAACACCTCCTTGCCATGCAGTGTGAGATGTTCCTGTGCCAGTGAAGTCCTACTGCTCTACGCCCCACCCTGCACAGGTCTTTTGCAAGAAGAACCCATGGATCAACTGGAAACCTTTGAGGCCAGGAAAAAATGCTAAGGAGTCTTAACCAGTTCTGAAACTCAATGTCTGATTTAGACAACTGCTTGGGCAGTGCTTCTATTGAAAGAGCAGTAATAAATCCTGACCAGGTGAGGCTACACTGGAGGAAAGTTCCTGCTTGCCGTTTAATGAAGTGACTATGTTTCCTAATATGCCATTATATCACCAAGTACCCTAGAGGGACTGACAAATACATACATGAAATAGTAAAACTTCCACTGAAACAGAAAACAATGCAGTCATGGCACAGTGCACAGATGGATCCGTACATTTGCAAACACAGAGGCACAGGTTTGCTTGGCTCCCTAAAGGAGCCTTCCCAAAGCCCATGTGCTTCCTAATGCAGCTCATTCCCTTTCTCTGCTGCAAATGCCATTCCCTAAACAGACCTGAATCTAATGATATGCTATGTTAGCAAAGTCCATTTAATTCACTTAAAAGAAAAAACTGAAATTGTCCAAGATTTTCACCAGGCCAGAAATAAAACCGCCTTTCACTCTATTGTTTCTGTTAAATCACAAAATCTGTGAGTGCTGTAGAGCCTGACGAGCTGCTTTCCTCTGTGACCATAGGAACTGCTCTGCTTTAGCCAAATAGCTGAGAAAACCCATGGCAGGCAGGGCTCCCAGCACGGGGCTGCCTGAGGTAAGAGCCAGATTTTTGTTGCACAGTGTGTGTTTGGTGCACTGCTTTCCCTTGATTTAAAATCACATCAATTCCTTCTTAGTGACAAAACAGGCTGAAACCCAAACGGTGTGACACAGAAGCTCATGTGGACATGAAGCTTCTTTCCCTTGGCATCTACCTGTAGTTGGGGCCGCGTGCCTCTGCTGGCTGGGTACTGCCCAGGGAACCCCCTTTGCTAGAGGAATCCTGAGAAGATCCACGCTGCTTCTGGAGAAACACAAACCTGAAGCTAAACCTGAGAACGAGGGCAATATTTTTTCTTTATAAAGTCTATTTTCTTATACTTGTGATACATAACTGTTCTGCCCAGAGAGATTCAAAGACAAGATGGTGGCTGCAGGAGCTGCGGTAGAGCACAGAGCTCTGATGTGGGCCTGCAGGAGATGCCCACACCTTCCTGACACTGTTTAAACCCATGTCTGCCAATCTCACAGAGAAAAGAGATCTTGAAGTCCAGAAGGCTAAGAAGCTGGGCAGGGAATTCTTCAGTTTCATGGGAAAGGAGAGCCTTCAGCTCTACTAACACATGAGCTTGGACACTAGGGAGGGATATGAAAATACAGACAAATCAACAGGATACTGGGATTTCAAGAATCCCACAATTAGTGTCACCTAGATGTTCCCATCACCACACTATAAATTCATGCTCCAATGAAACAAAGGAGGGCTAAATCTTAGTATATTAGCCAAAGTCTTAAAGTTGTCTCAGAAATTTCAATCTCCTGCTGCCTCGAGCACCCACCTGTGTGACACATATTACAGTAGCCTTTGTCAAAAAAAAAAAGAACAAAACTCGAGAGTTTAGCCTTGTTGTACCACTGTACATCATCCACACACCCCACTACAGTCACTCACATGAAAAACAATGCCTGTGGCCCAACAAGCAGCAGCTCCTAAGCCTACCACTGTCTTGCTGCTTTGTAGTGTTGATAAATCATGTTCCTGCCTTACTTTCCTTTCCGTGTCTGGGACTGCTCCCTCTGTAAGGCAAGCAAGCTCCCTTGGAAATGCTCCGATTTACATGAGCTGACTACAGGTCTGCTTTTATTTTCAAAGACAAACATAGGCTATGATTCTTTGCATCGCTCCTGCCTGCCCATCTACTCAGTATGTTAAAATGTTTTCTAGGCATAAGCAGGGAAGGGAGATTGTAAATCCATTGAGCAATCAGATCCTGAAAACTTCACTGTCCGGAAGAACCAGTCAGTCACAATAACCAGGGAGTAGCACAAACACATGCACACTCAGCTTTGACAAACAAGGGCTCCCTTCTTCTTTGCTTGGGCACCAAACTGTCCCCAGCGGTGGTACTGGGCTCAGATTTGTGATTTCTAAACCCACCACGCTTCACACAGCAAAGCAACAACAAAGTGCAACCCTACTCCTTGTGCTGTGCTTCAGCTCAAGGCCACACCTGCTAGAGCTTTCAGATTCCAAAATTCTTCCACTCAGGATGTGCAAATGGAACTCAGGGGCAATAATGTGAAGTCTGGGCTGGTAAAGCCAAGGACAAAGCATATCAGAGTTTCCACATCAGAAGAACTCAGTGCAAGCTTCCAAAAAATGCCAACCCACTGACCTGCTCTGAGAAACAGAAGCTCTGAGCAACTGTTGCACTGCTGGAACTTAGAACTTGGAGGGACCCACTCATACCAGCAAAACACACACTTTCCAAACAGCACATGCAAGGTCACCCTTTGGATCCCGTGATTGCACTGATTCAAACAGGGCAAATCAACCAAAACCGTGATCTGATCTCTTATGAGGCACTTGAAAGCATTTGGTGTCAGAGCCTGGGCACTCCAGCATTTAATACCATCAGTTCACATTTGCAGTGGTGCTCCAGGCTTTGACGAGTATGTAAGTAATGCTATTTCCAACAATGCACGCAAAAAGCAAATAATATGACTTACAAATAATGTCATTATGAATGCATTTGTGCCAACAGCTGCCTTGCTAATTAACTAAAGGTACCTGGAGTCCCTGAACAAGCTTCATGGCTAAAAGAACTGACATTAAAGGACAATCCTGGCCCACAGAGATGGGCTTTCCTTCTACTTTTCTTTTTAAGCCATACACAGAAAAAGCAAATTATCTGAGTTACTCCTACTACACACTGATACAAGTGTGATAAAAACTGAATGCGTATGTCTTAATCTACCTTTTAAAAATATCTTCACTCCCCTCCTCCAGGCCCCAAATCTGTGAGAGATTAAGCTCTTCTCTGCAGGAGACATTTAATGCTAAGCAAACATTAACAGAACTGCAGAAGACAGCGGCTGACATGCTCTCCCTGGCTTGTCCCACCTCAGACCTGTGAGACATATGAGATGCATTTGTTTTTGTCTGAAATGTAGCTGTAAACATTCAGGTTTTTCTTAGGCACATTATTCTACATTTCTCTTTCCCCTGTATCCCCCATGAATTTTGTCTTGCAAAGTAATGGGGAGGCTAAAAGTCCCAGCACTGTAGCCAGGAAACAGCCAGCTGCTATAATCAGTTAGGAATAAAGTCTAGCTTTTTAAGGCAATGCATTATTTTGCTCTCCAGCCACTTCCTTCCTGCTGTCATTTGCTTTGCATGCCTTGCAGCCACCTTGAACTCCACATTTCTAAAGGCAGCTGCTCAACCACACCCACCAAAAGGCTTCCAATTTTCTCTTCGCTGCCACTGACATTTCCCTCAACCCCCATATCCCTTTAACACTGGATTGAAACCCATGGATTCACTTCGATTGCTCCTTTACCTTTGCTTTGAAGATGAATCCATGAAAAACTTAGGTTGGACAGGACCTCTGGATGTCATTGACTACAAACACCCACTGCCTCCAACCTGGGCCAATTCCAAATCTGATCCAACTTCAAAGTTAGAGTATGCTGCTTAGGGTCACATTAGTTAAGTTTTGAATATCTCCAAGGACTGAGATTCCCCAGTTTCCCTGGACACGTCTTCCAGTGTTTGATGACTCCTTGGTAAAAAGATTTTTCAAAACAGCTGCCCAAGGTGTGTCTGAGTTACCTGGTGGCAAATGGAACAAGAGCATCTCATGGGTGTGCCAGTCTATCAGAATTGTCAGGAGCACCTTATCTTCACCAGTCTCTATCCCCACATCTTCTGTATCTTATCACACCTACCCTCTACTGAAAACAAGTGTGTGAACCATTTTCCTTGCCCACTCCCAACATACCACCACAGACAATTCATGTTTCAGCACATAGAATTCAGACAGATTGCCTGATTGCTCATCACAGTCCTCCAGTATCAAATACTTGATAGAAAACACAGACTAACTGAGATTGAGAGAGATGTCTGCAGGTCCTCTTGCCCAGCCCTCATGCAAATCACTTTCAGTCACTGCTCTTCTATCACATGATCCATGTATATCTTCTTGTAACATAAATATCTCTTTGCTGTCAATATGCGTGAAGAACTTGTCCACTGAACTGAAGCTGAGCTGTTGCTTACTCTAAAACTTAAGAACCAGTCCTGTAGTACTTCCTACAAAATATTAGCCTGTGGTTTGAGGAGCGAATGATGCCAACTCGCACCTACTTTCACATTCATACACAATGTACCAAGTAAATGCAGAAGACGTGTTTGAAATTCTCCAGAACCAATGCTAGGCAGCCTTTAAAGGCATTAGAAAATATGGATTAGATTCTTTTTCAAGTAAATGTATTGATTTCTAGAGGCTGTCCCAGACGAGATGTCACTGGAAATATCCCTGAAGCTCTAAGCTGTACCGGTGGCAAAGGATTGCATCACTTGGCATTGCTCCGTGGTGTCCTCTCCCCAGCAGTGTGGCAGGCCACCCTTTGGCTTGCAGGTGTGGAGACTTGGCTCAGCATGCTTGCCTTCCTTCCCAAGTACATCTCCCACAAGAGGATTTCTGTGTTCACTATCTGCAAGCAGTGTTCAACTTTAAACCAAAGTGGTAGGATCTCCTAAGAGAACGTATCTAACAGGAAGGGCCTTCCGGAAAATCCTCTCAGAGTATTATTTTTGCACAGTCTGCTCCTCTACATACGACAGAGATTAGGGGCAGTTTCGTAAGGAGTTTCATAAGGAAGGATGACCTTGCTGGCGATACAGTGGCAGATGAGCTGTGTATTTCTTACCCCCTCCAGCACACCATAGCTACCCTTAGCCTGCCCCTACAGGGATACAGAGAAAGTACCTGGCATACAGAAAGAGCAAGACATTAAAAGCACTCACCTTTACTAATCTTGGGATTTGAAGCACAGTGTCTCTTTCCAGTGTTTAATTGTCTGTGTGTCCCATGTATCTCCTTCTATCCAAGCTTGTCCTGTAAGAGAAAAATATGCAATTACTGAAGAAGTCAGTAATATGCAATCATGTTAAATACACAATTTATTAAAACACATCATCCTGATGAATATTCTCGGTCTAATTGCCACCTTAATTTAGTGTACATTAGCGTTAATGAAGAGCTTTTAATACACAGTGAGAGATTCAATTCCTCAGAATATCTTTAACAATCTTTGGGGTGTTTTAAATGCCCACAGACCACACGTAAATCTGTAGTCCCATTACACATGCACTTCATACCACAAGAGGACTAGATTAATACCAGCTGCACCTTCAATATTTTATAGGAGGTTTAGACAAACTTTAATCTGCTGTGACTTTACAGCCCATTTACTGGAAAAATGGAAAAGGCAGGAAGGAAGATGGAATGCATCTTTGGGAAGCCCAGCCATTAGGGGCAGCAGCATGAAATGTTGGGTGCTATCCCTTGTTCTTCCAGCCAGCTGTCACGCCAAGTTGAGCAAACTATTTCCTCTCTCTCTGCCTCATTGTCACTACCTGGGAAGCAACAACAGAGAGGAACAGCAAAGCCACAGCCCTGTCCACCCAAAAGCGTTAGATATAAGGGTGCAGGCAGAGGGACTCAGGTGCAGACTGCCACTGCCCTCAAGCTAACAATCACAATTTTCTCAGTAAGTTTTAATTTCTGCCCACACAATGCTAATGACAGCCTTTGACTAGGCAAAGGTGAGGTGAGACTACAGACTAACGTGCAAGGCACGCATGTTTGACTCTTGCTTTCTCAGGGCACCCTCTCCTAGATCGCTTTTTCTACCTACCTGACACAGCCCCAACCCCATATAGCAGAGCCTGTGGGGAAGGGGCAGTCTTTAACTCTTCAAAGAGCACCCCATGCCATAAGAGTCCAATACTCACACAGGGCTCTGCACTGTAACTCACTCACTCATCCTTCACAAATGGTTTTGGCATGCTCGCAGCTTTGCTGGAGCCGCTACTTCCCTGCGAGGCATCAGATAAGTCACCTGGGTCTCTCCCTGCTCTCTCACTGCCAGCATTTCATCATGATTGCTGGAGTGGGTGCATTTAACATCTGTTTCCCACAAACATTTGTAAGTGCGCCTTTGAAAATTGCCTCCCATTAAGACTTCTGTGAGCAAAAGTCTATCGTTTGTTGTTGGCAGGAAGCGAACAAGGAGTTTCAAGGTGGCTGAAACTATTACAATATAAAACATATAATGAATATTCATAGACCTTTTGTTTTGCATTAATCCCTCACATTTAATGTCCTTCCTCTCTCACTGTAAACCTGCCATCTCTAGAGGAAGAGCAGGGATGGCTTCCCCTTTGAAATCTGGAGGGTACAAACATCTCTTGCCAATCCACCTGTCTCTGCTGTGAAGTGCTGAAGGCATGGGCCGAGCAGTGGCTGAACTGCCCTACATTACAATGCTGGGTACAAGGGCTGCCCCGGATCAGTTCAGCTTTTCCACCGGTGCCAAAGTTCAGAGGGTGCTGTGTGACTGGCTGGGAGATGGCTGCAGCAGGTTCAACATGTCTGAAGAGGGCTTTGGAGAGTATACAGCTAGGACAAGGGACAGTGCCTCACAGCAGAGAGCCCCTGTTTGGCAGTCAGAGCCCAGTGCCCATGCTGACCTTCATAGCTATTTCTTCGGTGTGTAGGGACACTTCATTCTGCGTTTTGCATGTGTGATTGAGAGACAATTTCTTCATCTGTCGTGTCCTGTGATGCCACTGTCTTGGGATAGATGCTGCCAAGAGAAGACGGCTCTAACTTTAAAGCAGAGATGACACTGCTATACAAACCTATCATTAAGAAAATAACCAGAATTATAGGATTCCTGCTCCTACTGTGTGTGCATATAATTACATTCCTACAAGCCCTCAGAGGTCTGCCTGGGAGAGGACTTCTAATTTTTTTTATCCATCATAAGCCACAATATTTTAAAGAAATTACAGCACCCCAGAGAAGAAGAGTTTAAATGCTTCAGTAGGTACCAGCAGGTACTGTGTCAGAAGGGATGAAAGACTGCATTTGGTGCCAAACAGCAGCAATGTTCCACCTTACTCTGTGGCCTTAAAGGGGAGGAAGTCCCTGCCAAAGAGATTCTCTTTGGTTAATAGCTACAATTTTGTCATTAGGGAGAACTGCACAAAGTGCAAACCCACCGTGCCTAATTGCGACTGCAGCAAGCTGATGCCTTTAATTACAGTCGCTGGGGAAACACAGTAAGAGCTGGAGCAACAGCTGAGGCCAACCCTCATCCTTGGGCTGGCCAGCTGTGGCTGGCGCATTGTCCACAGCCACATCAACTCTCCTTGCTGAGCATTGGCTTCTCTTCACGTTCACATTGCAGCCCTTTGAGGAGCAGGCTTTGATGAAGGAAAAGCAGCTAAACATGTGCCTCCTGCTGGTACCATGCTGCAAGAAAGACAGCTGGAGCTCCAGAGCAAAGAGGGATGGGGCAGAGAGAGGCTGATACAGACAAGGGGCAGCAAGTGAAACAAGAAATGAGTGGAGTGTGCAGGATGGAGAAGCAAGGCCTGTCTTTGTGAGAAATCCAGCCTCCTGCATGTTGACTATGAGCAGGAAGGGCCACCAGATGAATCCCTTACAAGTGTCCTGCTTCACAAGGGCTTCTAGCTACTGCTAGCCCCCTGTGCTCACCACATTTGCAGGGTCAAGAGACACTTAAACACATGCCAGCCCATGTGTTCAGCCAAAGGAGAAGCTGAAGACAGAAGTCATGTCCTGCTGGATCTCTACCTCAGGTCAGTGCTTTCATGGTGAAGGGTGAGGAGAAACATCTCTGTGGAAGCAGGATCAGAATAATTTCATTCCCTTGCAGTGGCTTCAGAAAAAAAGTGAAACACTTTTTGCTTTAGAACTGGACCTTGGCACAAGCTGTCAGCCCCATGTGTTATCCTGTAACTGTTGCTCCTACATAAATAACTAATAGTTCTGGAATTTCATAGCACTTTTGCAGCAGAATCGTTGCTACACAACTACATTACCCCACGTAAATCCAATTAGATCCCAAAGTGCACTGAGTAACTGTAATCGGCCCCTGTGGAGCAGCCATGAGGAGACCTGCACAAGGCCATGCAACTGGATACTAAATTACAGTCAATCTACCTCCTCTTTAGTTGCATTAAAATGCTAATGTCACTGTAACACGGGCCCATTTACCAGCGATGACTGCCTTGCCTTGGCAATGCTGGAGTGAATGAGGCTGTTGCACTGCCTCAGAGCATTTAATTCCTCGGTACAGTTGAGTGAGCAAAGCCCTTAGGGGCACCTTATACCTTCAAACAGTAACCTGATTGGCTTTTATAACACTAAAAGCATATGAGGCTTGTGACAGTGTTTAAATGAATCGGAGCTGCCTCCAATACCCGAAGTTTCCTACACCAGCAGAGCAACTGGGTCCCATCTCATCCTGATTGCTTGTAACGAGAACACATTTCTGCCACCAAAAGTCTGTGTGCGTAACAGCACGTCAGTCTCACACAGGAGGAAAAAGAGGGCTGGACTGAACCCCCTAAATTTTCATATAAATAACTCTAGCTTTGCAACAATACTACTAATACAGCTCTTACCCTCTGTTTTATATTTGCAGCTTTGCACAATGTGTGCATAGAACACACGAGATCATATGGAGGTAAAATCTCCCACATGTGCACAGACATCCAGAATGAAAATTCAGAAGTCCCAGAGCAGAACCAATTCTAAATGCTGTAACGTTTTGAAAAGTGCTAGATTATGTGTTTGAAGTGCCAGCATGGCTTCGGGCCACAGACCACTCCATTTCAGCTGGTGCAAATGTGCACACTGCGCCGTTCGAAACATGAACTGCCTGCTCACTTTGGCCCATTCCCAAGCAAAGTTCCATAGGTAATCACATCTGGCTCCTTCCTACAGCTTCTCACACACAGGCACCAGCCATCTCAGAAAAGAACATCCTGCATACAGAACCAAAACATCTGATAGCCTGCAATTCTTTTAAGTTCTGTTCCTTTAAAAAAAAAGTCCTCAGATAGCTCACAGGTGTATTTTCCCTTGTATTAACTGAGTACAATGGAACCATATGGTACCGATTGTCTGCCTTTCTAAACAGATGACCCAGAGATTACGTGCACTGATAATATAACAACATTAGTTTTGTTTATTAGATGAGAAAACCAGGGCTAAAAGGGGAATGGATGTGCTAAACCTCCTGACCCCCAGTATCACTCTCTGCTCACCAGTCCGTACTGAGACCAATCCCAAACCCATGAAAATGCTCGTCACTTCTGGCTGACAAGCTGCAGTCTTTGCCAGGCATCTTCTGTTCCAGAAAGCTGTTATTTAGCAGACCAAAAAGGAGGCAGCTAACTTTGGCCTCCTATTTCTGAAAAGTATTTCCCTTCCGGATGGAATAAATGTCACCCTCCTGAGTGGATCATGGAGCTGCAACACAAGCCAAGTGACATTATCCACTGTCATGTCAGATACTGTCGAGTGTTGAAACACTCCATACGCTTGCACGGCATTCCAGACGCTGAGGGAATTTAACACAAAGTCTAAATGCCTGCCACTTTTTCCCTGAGCCTGACACACCTCACCTTTACAACACCTGGCTCCTCGGTGCTCTTTTCTGTTCTTTTCCTATAGCCCTGCTTTGTTTGCAGCAAATGCCTCGGCAGTTTGTGGCATTCGTGATGGTTTTGAGAGATGCAGGAATAAATCTCAGGAACACTAGACAGTTGCTGTGGCAACCTTGTCCTCCTCAGACCATGATTTTCAATATTTTAAGAATTTTCCTGATACTTTGCAGGCTTCAGGGAAACAAGGCAGAGAAGAAAAATTATTTTAAAGTAAGGATGTAACCAAAAGAGATTACTATAAGCCACAAGGCCTCATCCTATCAAAAAGATGATGATGTTGATGTCCTTAGCAAGAAAAAGAAGCCTCAGATTGTCTGAGCAGAGGCAGAGGCAAGAGGCCATGGGCAAGGGAATTTGAAATCTCTTCTTGTATCATCTGTTCGAACACAGAATGGAGCTGCAGATCAATAGGTTAACTTCTTTTTATTGTGTTTATTCTCAGTGTTTTTTCATAAGGCAGAGGTGTGGAAAAACTAACCCACTGTTTAGGATCATTTAATTGGGGAAGAAAGGGTAAGAAATAACTTTAATTCCTTTAAAAAAAAATCCCAAACAGAACGTTCAATGCATTAAATATTGTACAAAAAAAAAAAGCAAACAACAAAAAGACCCAAACAAACAAACAACCCCCCCCACCAAACCAAAACCAGACAAAACCCCACAAAACCCCAGAAAACTAACAGAATTCTCTGTTCAGTGTAACAGCCTACACAGATATAAAAACAAAACAGTCAGTTTAGTCAGGTTTAGTCAGTCTAGAAAAGCAAAGGTTAGGAAAAAGAGCCTCTAAGAAAAGCAGATCTTAAATGAGGGATCTCAGTAATATTAAATAAACCAGAAAATAATATTTCTGGAAATCTGAGAAGTGACATTATTTATCTGCTTCTGGTCATCTTTTAAATGTTTTTAACAAGAAGAATAATAATGCATCCCAGAGTGTTATGGATTCTAAACACAATAGGATATTATAGGAAATACATACATTTCACAAGCTATAGGTGTGATATGTGCAGGAAAACTTGAATGCAGCAAAAGGCATGAGAAATGACCTAGGAAAGAGAGGCAGACCTGAAGTCTAAGTTACCCTGCTTATAGTCAAACTGATACACATCTCATAAATATTCCATGTGCAAATCTAAAGTGAGTTTCACTGTAATCAGCACCTTTAACTTACTCTAACACATAAAATTGCAGCTAATGTGGTCTGAAAGAAAAATGTGACTGATCTCAACCACACCTGTCCCAATTAAGGTACGAACACCCAACTATTCAACATCTTTTGTTACAGATATTTTTGATTTCAGATTAAGAGAGAGAACCATGGCCACAGCCCACAAGAGAGCTTCAGATATTCTGCAGGAAAATAAATGAAAGTTAATAAATCCCGTAATCTTGGCATATGTGTTTCTAAATGTCCTCTCTTCCTCCATAAGATGTATAATCTAAGTGCCCCAGCAACCATCAGGTTCCAGGCAGACAAAAGACCCCAAGCACAATTCATACGTAGATGACAGGAGTAGAGGGACTAAGTGAGATATGAGCCAAGACTCGAAGGCTGGCTCCCAGCTGCTTTTGCTTTCCCAATGGATAACAGATACTGCATCAATACACACAATGTCATGCTAGTGAATTTGCTGCTCTCTTAACACCTCATTTTTCTCTCCATCTGAACTTATTTTGAAAGCGTGCAGTTCACCGTCCCCTTCTCCTTTCTCTTGTATCCTTACTCATGGCATGGGAACCATGAAAGACAGCATGGCTGGTTACTGTTAATGCATTCGAAAGTGCAGACCTTTAAAAGGAGGTTATTCTGGAACATGCCATGGTTTTCCTTGTTATTTGCACAGGCAGCTAATGATCATCCTAATAGCTTCTCTCTCTGAAGTCGTAATAAGCTTACAAATGAACCCATTCAGCATATATTAAAAAGCAAGGGATGCTCCTTTGATTACAGCCTTTATGGAAATCTCCGAATATTTGTTTTGTTGCTGCACAGCCGCAATTAGGACATGCTGCTGGGAGCCAGCTCAGCTGCCAGAGCCGTGGGGTTTGGAGACACCTCCAGTGCCATAGCAACACAGCCACCTCTCCCAGCATCAGACACAGGGAGCCTGGCAGCCCTTCAGCCCAGGCAGCTTCAGCTCTTGCAGAAATTAAGAAATAAAAGGCACCTAATTAAACTTCCTCTGCTGACGCCTCACCCGCGTTTCTGAAGCGGCACAGACAGCCCCGCGTGCGGCTCTCGCGAAGGAGCCGTCCTGCGGCACCCGCCACGGCCCTGCCACGAGCACGGACAGGCCACACAGCCCCTGGGACATGGCTGCACACCCCACTCCGGGTCTGGAGGCAGCTGTTTCACACTGCAGGAAAACTGGGCAACAAGGGGAACAAATGCTGGGGAGACCTGAGGAGGCAGGAGCTTTACTTTGCTGAGGTGCCAATATGGGGGAAATCGCTTCCATCGCCACCTATAACAATTCCCCCTCAATAACCTCATCCTTCCACACGTGGGAGTGGAACCAAATAACCTTACGGAAATCTTCTTACCACTTAACTGCTCAAAGGTTGATCTAAATCCCACTTATATTGCTGACAGACTTAAACTCCTCCAAGGGGGGCGGGCGAGGAATATTAAAGGATGTAAAAAACTGCAAAATTAGGGTTCTAGTTTTCATTAAGATTTGATCAAACATTCCACAACAGCTAAAAGTTAAAAGACCATACCTTTTTTCCCCTAAAGGAAACACTATGAACAATATACTTTCTTTCCCAAAATATCCTTATTCCTTGAGCACAGTGCATCTGTAGAAGTCATAAGTGTAGACACTTGGGGAGTAACTTATTTTTGCAAACAAAATCAGCAGCTTATGTGCTGATGACATGGATCCAGAAGCTTTCAGACAGCCTCAGTGGGTTGACTTTCACCCACAAAAAGTATAACATCTCTCACAAAGCTGGGACTCTAAACAAACCTCTTCTACTTTGCCTGAAAGCCAAGACCTTTGTATGGAACAGATATTTTCTAAATCTCCAGGAGACTGGCTGAGGTTAAAGCAGGTCAAACCATGTAATACAGATATCTTTGTGTTGATACTACCCACAGTGCCTATTAGGAAGGCCACAATTGTAAGAAACCTTTTCTTGTCAAGGATAGTTAATACAGTGCCACAGAGTCTCCCCAGGCAGTCTTTGTTTTAAGGTTTGTGAGCTTTGGGGGGAAAGGACTGTGTCTCTGATTGTGAAGTGGTCCAGGTTTTTAGCTCTATTGTAATCTAAATAACACACTACAGCAGCACTGGGAACTTCGCTACCAGCATCGCTTGCAAAAGGCCTGGGTATAGCCTGGGGCAAAACCTGGAGCACCATCAATCATAGACACACATAAAAACTGGCATGCACTCGCAGGGTATCATGAGGACTCTCTCAAAACTGAAGCAGAAAATTTAACTGTGGAAGTATTCTGGATGCTGAAGAATTTTCTTTTACTCAGCCTTCACTGCTGTTTTGCCCACTAGAAGTCAGGACTTAGAAACTAAGACATAAAACCTTTTCTAATTCAAATCAGAGGGGCTGCAATAATTACAAATGCATCAGTGAACGATCAAGGCACAAGCTGCTCCCATGGCCTTAAATCAGTACAAAAACCAGGCTGTAGATGGACTGCTGAGCAGCTTCGTCTTCCCACCCAAAAGAAGCCCAGTCTGACCCAACCTGGCAATTCTGATTTTGAAAGTCTAGGCAGCCTTTTTAGCGAGGACAACAAAACATTGATAAAACCAGATCTCCTATGAGGGACAGGACTCCACAGTCTAACTTTCACATCAGTCAGGACTGGGCTGAATTCTGAATGCAAAATCACACCAGTTTTCAGTGGCTGGAGCCCACTATACCCATTGCTTTGCTATGTCTCTTTTCTTGATCAGCATGCAATTTGAAAGCAATTACGCATTTCCGCTAAAAATCACGTATTTTAAAAGTATCAAAATGAGATTTTCAGAGCAAAGAGCCAAAGCAGCCAGGTTAAGGCTGAGAAAACATAGGAAACAACAGGTTGTTCTAGCTATCCTGAGCATGGAGAGACAACCCTTTGGGGACCATCTCCCAGTTAGGCTGCAGAGTTGCTCTGCATTAAGGACAAGAAAAGTTGTCTCAAGAAACACAGCATTTAACAGCTTCTTCTCCCATCCCTGCTGCCAGCATGGGGAAAAGAATCTTTCTGAAAACATTGTGGAGTCTTGCTGGGAAAATACATTTGATAATAAATTTTATGACAAATTTCATAACAAGATTTGCGGTTACCGTCCTCATCTGATGATGCACAAACCACCTTGCATCAGACCATTAATACCATTTAAGCCTTAGATTGCTTTCCACATTAGTCTGAAAGCCCTTTCTGAAGCTGTGTCCTTTATAAAGCTGATGTGGCTTTGCTCTGGGATACCCATCAAGTGTCCTGGGCAGCTTCTGTGGTCCCCTGTCTAGTGCTCAAACCACTTTTATAGTTCCAGTTCTGCTAACATCTCTCACAGAAACTCACAGACATTAGCACATCATTTCAAGCTGGTGTTCATCATGCTCCCCCTCCCCCTGTATTTAATATAATTAACAACAACACTTATCTGTCACCCATGGAGTCTTAGAGATTTAGTTCAGTATCCTATGAGAGTGCCAGGCTGCCTGTACTGAAAACATTTGGGAAATGAATTACCCAGAAGACAGTATTCAAAATATTGTCATTTTTTAGATGAAAACAAGTATTTTGAGTGACTGCCACTATTTTTTAAAACTGCTCTGGTACAAGACTCCAGGTGAGGTCCTTCATATGGACCAAAAAAGGTCAGATGGTTTGTACTCCATCTTTGCCATGTTCCTCACAATGATGTGCTCAAAACTGTAGAAATAACCATTTAGAGCTGATGTCTCTGAAAATGTTCTCCTGCAGCCCTCAAACAGACAACCCCTGTAAGTTTCCTCTACAGGTTCACACCAGGAAATTTCTCACTAGGAGAATCCCAAGTCAATGACCTCCTGGTGAAGAGAGACACAGCGAGCTTTGAAATCTTAAAAGTACATGCTGTCTACAACACAGCTGAGGTTCCACACTGACCAGCACCACCAAGGCTCCTGACAGTGAGAGGTTGGATCACAGGTGTTGCACATTGGAGAGGAAGAGCATCCTGGTTACAATCTGAGTGTCACTGCCAACTCAATGCACTTTGAAACTCCACCAGCACCACATGTTCAGCACCACAGCCCACACACCACCCTCCCTGCTGTTCCCCATTGACAATGGTGTGAACCAGCTCTTCTAGGGGCCAGCAGAGATGTGAGAGTCTTCAGGGCATTTGGGGTCCAGGATCAGTATCCTGGAGGCCCCAGTTGCTAATAAGACATGGGGACTGGATGTGGGGACCTTTTTGGAAAATGTAGTTCATGCAGAAGTAGCTCAGGAACTAAAGTTTTCCAGTCAGCACAGTGTCAATCAGGAATTTGAAGCAGATGCTTCCAATAATCTGATTCTCATAGCAGAAAAGCTGCAGTGCAAATCTTCCCCCAGTAAGGGATCACCTACTTGCATCCTCTGGAAAAACAGGTTTGTTCTTATATCTTTTGGATGAAGCACATTAATCTGGACAGAGGATGCACTCATGTAAATTGGCTTTCCAATTTACCAGCCTCCTCCAGCTCAGAGCCCATACTTAACCTCTATGCTTTCAAGCTGTGTACCCAGGTGCTCTAGAGGTGAGTGCAGCATGACTCTGATGAGGTGGAAGATGAAGTACCAGAGATGCACAGAGAAATACGAGAGGCAGGAGATGTGCTTAGGGATCCATTTCGACAGGCTGTGCTCCTTTTCTGAGCCTGCACACTCCCTGTGGGCAAGGGGAAAGCAGGTGATGATGCTGGCCCACTGTGGAAAACCCTGCAAAATAGCTTTGACTCGGTTTGTCCTTCACCAGTTTTGCTGTTTAAATGCTGCAAGTTATTGGAGCTGAGCACACCTTATCAGCAGAGCCAAGTTCCCCCCCCTTCAGCCCTTGAACCCCAGAAGAGTGAGCACGCCAAGACGTGCAGGCTTTCCCTAAAGTTTTGCAGCTGCTGAAACAAGCATGGGCTCACCTTGCTCTGACTTATTGAACCACCACCCCCTCCTCCAAGCACGGGCTTGTCTGTATTTCTCTTCCTCATCCATTCCACTGCTTCAAATTTTGAGAGGCTCTATTTTACCTTTTATTTACTAACTTTCCCTCTCTTCTGCAATGCATGATGTTGACACTGTTAGCTGCGCCGTATATCTCATACCGTATTAATCTCTTTTGTCATCTGATTTTTGCATAGAAAATTTAGAAAATCTGATTTTGCTCAGAAGCATCCAAACAAATCTGTGAGTCAAAAAGAATGCATGAGAGAATAAAAATGAGTGCCAAGTAAGCTCCCATTTAAGCACTTCACATATCCTGTGTGAAATACCAGCTCCTAAAATTCATTTTTTGGTGAGATGACATCTCATATAATATGCTATCTTTCCATTATCCTGGGGTGACACTTCTCAGGTATCTCAGCTAATACTTATATGCTGCTTTCCCTGCTATCCTGGGAAGATTACGAATGAATTAGGTGACTCCAAAGCATTTTGGAGTAAAAACCAGAATATCCTTCTAGTAAAAAAGTGTAGTCAGAGGTGACCAGATAACTACAGTCTATCCCTACCAACTCAGGAAATTCATTTCTGTAAATCAATGCAATACTCCTAAATCTATACCAAACACCCAGAATAATGATTTCCTCACTACTTAAATCTAAATCTTTGCTATTGGCACAGTGAATCTGAAATTAGTCCTTTCAACTGGACCATTATTTGATCTAGAGATTTAAAAAAAAATTAATTCTAAGACAGGATATTCCTTTAATGTCAGATCTCATTCAGCTGTTGAACAAAAAAATTTGATCACACTGGTGGGTATGATATAAGCTATTAACCTACAAAATTAACTAATTTTAATTAAGGCACCGATGTGCAAGGGTTTGGCTGAAGACTTTGAATATCTGCTTCAAGAAGTATGATACATTTATATAAGTCATAGGCAAGATAGGGAGGAATTTACTTCACACATTCATTTTTTTAAGGACTGAAAAAGCAGGATTAAGTTCATGAAGGCAACTTTAAGTTACCACCTGTGGTTATTACCCCGGCTTTGCTTGGAGACCTGCATTTTACAGCCTAGCTGTAGTGGCTCATATAAACAAGGGAATTCGCCTGGGGCAAAGGGTGCTTAACCTCGATGGATTTGACAATATCTCCAGTCAGACTGTGTTTCATTTTCCCAACCACACAACCAGACCAGGGCCTCATCAGAGAAGCATCTGCTCCAAGCAAGGACACATTTTTCTAGCTGAAATAAAATTATATGTCATGACTCTGTTCCCTTTACAGCATCAGTTTCTTTCCTACCGTACCTGAAGGCTTAGTGAGCAATTTAATAAAAACTTTATAAAAAGGGTGCTTTTTTCCTTTTTTAAAGGTAATGTATCTATCCTTTTTGTTAACAGATCTAGTGGAGGTACACCACAAAAAACTGTTCTTTCCCAAAAACTGAAGTAAGCCATATTGCAGTGGAGGTATTGCTACTTTAACTATGCAGCTAAGAGTTTAACTAGCATAACACAGGACAAGGTTTCTTAGCATCTGCCCACTTCATACAATGTACAACAACAGCTCCTAAATCAGTAAGCTTACTCAAAACTCTGAAGAAAAACACCATCAAAAGCCTTTTTGCCCCGCTGTTTTAAATACAGGCACTTTAGGCTTTCCATGGCCACTAAAAAAAGGTCCATGGAGGTCTGACCTGTGAATGCATTACTCTGCATATTAAAGAAAGCAGTATTAATTACAAAGCCGAACAGATTCTGTGACCACCACAAAATGAAATAGGCCCTTGAACTACACAATTGGAAAAATAGATAGAAGCATTAAGAAAATACACTAAACAATGGCTAAAATCAAAGTCTACCAACCTTTCCCCAGCTCATCCTCCAGGTAAACATGAGTAGAGACTGACTTCCCACTCAGCCCCAGAAGTCAAGTGCCTTGTCCCACCCCCAGCTGAGCCCCAGGTGTGAGTGCTGGGATCCTCAGCCAGCACTCAGCATGGGCAGTCTCTGCAAACGGGCAAATGTGACACCTGGGCCAAGCACAGACCTGCTTATGCTTGGAACCGCTTCAGGAGAAACGAGAGAGCCACCAAGCTGGAAAGCTGGGGTAATGCTGCTTGATGACTTTTCTCTTAAGAACACGCTGCACCCACTAACACCTGTGACATGTTTCCTTAGAACATGAGGCTTTACTGAAACCCAAGTGACGTTGTAAAGAGCGAACAAAGGAACTACCGAGGCATGTTTGGATGCATTACACTGGCATCTATCCAATGCAGCTTTTACAGGACACCATCCTGCAGGAAGGCAGCCACTGGCATTTTTACTGGTCAAATAAGAAATGCAGTGTCTGTAGTTCAGAGGGAGTGAGGTATGCACATACTTTCGTGTTTGTTTTTAGTATTATGCAATATGCCAGGGAAGGATGGGATTTTTTTGTAAAGGACACAATACAGCTCATCCTTTCTCTTCACAAAGCTCCAACATTATTTTCCAAATCAGTTGATAGCATATTCAGTCAATCTAGTGATAGGAACTTCTTCCTAGACGGCTCCAGCCAACAAACACCTGGGAGCTACAGGTGTAACTAATAAGATTGCAGCTAAGCAGTATTCAAAGGGGCACTGCACTGGCAATCCCAGAACTATGTACTAGATTGTCTGGAAGAAAAATGCACTTTTTGCCCAGTACACCACATGAGATCACCATGCATGTCCACACTAAGGAAATGGACCGCAGAGGAGCATACCCTACCCTAATGAGTGTGTGACACCACCTAAGGCAGGCTCAGGGCTCACAGAGAGGGTTCCAGGTTTCCAAGCCAGTCCTGAAAAGGCAGTTTCCATGGGGACACTGACCTGCTGGGCAGAGGTTTGTGGTAGGGAAGTGCCATCATTCACAACAGCAGGGTAATAATACAACCTCTACATTTTGCAGCCTCAATTCTTCAGCAACGCTGGTTTTCAAAATACCAAAGATACCAGGTGCAAGGGGAAGGTCTTTTTTATGTTTACAGCTTCAAACAAAAGCACAGTGATAGGAGCTTTACAGACCTTGGATATTACATGACCTACTCAAGCACTCAGGCCCTGAGCTCTTTGTCACAAGGTCTGTGTTCAGAACAAAGCCAAGTCCTTTCAGCTCCACTTAAGTGACTCTACTAGTATTCATTAAAAGGACAGTAAAAGGGACAGCAAATGGTTTGCTAATAAAGACTGATTCTGAGGTGCACTATGAATAGAGGAGAGGTAGCACAATTACATTAGTAAAGGTAACTGAGGTCACTGCCACATTGTTGTTCACTCTTTAATTTAAGCAAAAATAGTGTAAGGTGGCCATAATTGGAGAGAGAAGAAATAAAAAGACAGGAGAAACTGCTTGGCTTTTGGATGAGTCTGACTGCATGATTATAGGATGTTGGTGATATCTAAGAGGGAGCTACTGAATATTTAACCTTAGAAATGGAAGCTTGGTTGTCTCTTGTCCTGTTAACATCCACACATATCTTCCATTAGCTCTAATTAGGGCTAACAGGGTGTTCACTAAGTATCTCCATAATTAATGTTAATAGTAGTTACAGGCAAACGTTGATAGAAGATGAAATGCCAAGGTTCTTCTCCAGGGTTAAATACTCAGCAGTCTGTCGGTCTCTCATTTCCATTTCCTCCTGCAGCGGTTCTTTAATCAATCGCGCGGATCCCAGACAGCCTTACACACTGAGTCTTGCAACAAGAGACACGTGCAGCCATAAGTTACAGCACATGCTGTTATTTATACAAAATACAAACGCAGACACACAATACCTGACAAGTATTAGGCTGGTTCACGTCCGTATGCTCACTGCCATACAGATATTCCAACCATGTGCTAACAGCACAGACTGACACATCCCTTTTTCCCTCAAGATGCCCAGGCTTCACAAGGAAGCAATATTATTTCCATCATATATTAAGATAAGTAATTTTTAATTAACAAACCAAAGAGCAAACAGGATCATAGGAACAACCTCAATTACCCTTATTAATGCCATTATGCCACCTTTAGTTGATACACTATACTATATTCCCAAATCAGATGTTATTAACAACCATTAAATTTGTAAATGAGAACAGAACAATTATCAGCCATAATCAGATCATCTGTAATAATGCACCTTCTATTGTGCTTCTGGATCAAGCCCTGAGCAGTAGCTCATGGAAAAAGCATTAGCAGACTGCTTCCAGCCAGGGGTCATTTGCTAGCACAAAGTCTCACTCTCCACTCTCCTATCCCATCATAAGTGGAGAATATTCATTAGACTTGTGCAATTCTGTGGCTGAGTAGATTTATAAACTGCCTTTAGTTGGGAATGTATTTATAAAGCCTCAGGGAACCAGAGGAGTACGCTGCTGTTTCCCTCAGGAGCTGCAGATACTATTTGTAGAAACCTCAGGACGTTAAGGCCTTTGCCAGGGATGTCTCAAAGAGGCAAAAAGCATCAGGAGTGATGGGAGAGCCTGTGCAGGCAGCCAGGAAGGGAGGAAGGACCAGGACAAAGTCCCACTGGTGCTGGGTGTTGGAGCCAGACAAGGAGCTGCGCTTGTGGAAAATGTGACTCAGGCATCTGAACCCTCCCTGCGCCCTGGTGCTGGCAGTCACTGGTCCTCGTGCTCTTTGGGGCAGCTCCAGGCACACAACACATGCAGACATGAGTCCCACAGAAAGGAACAGGTGTTCTCTGTAGGGTGAGGAAAAAAGAATCAATTTGTGTATTTATCAACTCACCTATACTGGCCCCATGTTACATTAAAGAGGAGACGGCTCCCATGACCCGTTTTAAATCAGAACTGGAGACGTTTTGGCTTTGCTATGTGAAAACAAACTTTTTTTCGCTTGCTTTGTTTTCTGCCCTGGGGAATTAGTGATTCAGGCAGGATGCAGAAAACTCAGGGGGATTTATTTTTCATCATGTTTAAGGAGGGTTTTTTTCTACCAGGCATGCAGGCTTATTAATGCAGCTCCGCTCAGTACTAGACTTTAAATAAATCATTTTGCCCCTCCATTTTTCTTCATAAGTTTATGGAGGGAACATGGGGAAGTTACTGTTCAGGAAAGCAAGGGATATGAAACACAGAAGGCACTATCTGAGGCATGCTGGCTCTCTGCAACAGGGTCAGAGCCAGCTACCCTTCTGATGCATCCCCTTTTGCCCTTCCCTTCTCAGCCCTTCTAACAAGAGGGAGGATCTCACACAATTCCCAGGACGGGTGCCACTCTGGGCACCCTCTCATTGCTCTTTCTGTGGCACTCAGTGCCTGTACCACATCCCTCCTCTTCTGGTTCCACATTTCACCCAGTCTCCTCTGACAATGCATCCATGACTTGCATTGAAGCACCCACTTCACTGCTGGATCCTCGGACTCTGCAACTTTGTGAAAGAGGAAAGTGTCTGTAGGGTAAAAACCTTCCCATTTTCTTGGTCAGGTACTTTGCTGTATCCACACAACTTTTCTCAGACAAGGAATATAGAGTATTCTTCTCAGAGCTACAGGACCAGCAAATATTTTAGCTATAGGCAATCTGACCAAACACAGAATGTTTCTTCCCAAATAATGAGTTGCTTTCAATATATTTTGAATATTCATGGTATGTTATTTTTCACAATCACTCAAAACAATGGAAATATATTAAACAGAAGCAGAACCAAGAATGGCCAGAACTCTGTATTACCTGTTACAACACCAGTCCTTTTTCCAGCCTGCTCATGCTCTTGGCATTTAGAAATGCACAGTGAAAAAGAAAATATAGTCAGTAAAAGTAACACTTGTAAAATTGCATTTTAAAATAAGGGCGTTGTAAAGCAGCAGCTACAAAATGAGCTGAAATCCTAAGCAACGAATTGTCTAGACATTTTTATAAGAATTGCAATGAATGTCGAGTAAGTGTTGAAGGAAATCTGAGTTGATTGAAACATCTGACTACTCTGTATTTTAACTGGATGGCTGGTGTTGCTTCAGCATCTTGCCAGCAGGATGAGAAGGATATTAAAATAGGGAGCAGGAGGGTATCAGCCAAGAACAGTGATAGGACAGTTCATCTCCTCTTCATTATTACCTAACTTAGTGAGGATGTTCTCTGGTTGTGCTGGATATCCAGTTAATTTTATCCAGGTCTCTGCAAAGCACAAACCCATGCTGGCAATATAGGTAGCACAAAGAGACAGATCGTGTCTGAAGAAATTTGCTCTCACTGGATTTTTTTCTTTTTCCTCAGCACAAACAGAGCAATCTAAAAAGGTTTGAACTGAGTATTTTCTGTAAGACAGCTTAGCCAGAAGCTGAAAACATGAGCTCTGAGATGCATTTTCTAACTTGAAATCTTTGTCTTTTTGCATTCTGATGCCAACTCACTTTCACAGCTTTACTTTTCTATTTAGCTAAAAAGAGACTGCCTTCTAGTGCAAACTGAGTGCAAGTGGGACTTTGCACAGTGAAATCTTATGCTTATTTAGGGCTGTTGACATATGAACTACTGATACATGAACAGCTGGTTAGCTTCTGATACTACACAAAATGGAACTCAAAACTTCTGCAAATGCAACTGTCTGGACAGCATTACTGGTGGTACTGAGTTTGGGGAACTACTTAAGAACTAAAAGCAACCGCCAAAGTATTCTACACCCAGAAGCCACAAAAATATATTTATTTTCTTTCTCTCTCTAAAATAAAATAAACCCCGATTATAATCATCCTAACTATAACACTTCAGTTTGCAAACACTCTCAAAGCTGCAGTGGGCAATAAATCAGACATGTCACTTCCAGCAATTCATCTCTGCAGTTGGTTGATACATGGCTGTAATATATAAAGAGGCTTTTTCCTGGTGATCCTCAGAGCCAAGATTCTTTTTGCTGGCTTTTATTTAAACAAACACTCCTGTATATTGCAGTTCAGTCTAAATTTATCATTCAATCCTAATTATTTTTTTCTAATCAGTGGTGTGAGGGTGACTTTGGTTCTGATAGGCTGATACACTGTCATACTCATTTAAAAAATTAATTCAGTAAAGTCAACTCCAAATGTATGTGCATGATGTCTCTGCTGCATTAACTCATCATCATCACGCAAGTCACACTGAAGGCAACCAAGACCCTTTGTTTTTCAGGCAAATTGTCTCAAGAGAACAACAATAAAAATCAATAAGGGGCAAAAGAAGCTTCTGCAATTTCACAAAAGACCAGCAAAATGCACTGAGGCTCTGTCCAAACACAGCTGTAACATCCCATCCCTTCCACGTCACTCAGAAGGATACGAGAGCATTTTCAATAAAGCAGCATGAAGGTTTATACATCTTTGATGTCCCACAGCTGGAGGGAAAGACAGCAGTTTACTAATCCTGTACCATTTCCCTTCCATTAGTTTAAGTTTTCAGTTTTGGATGGTGCTAAATTTAGAAGGAGGGGTTAATTGTTTAACCTTGGAAAAATAATTATGCTTCTTTTGGCACTGTCTTTTGGCCTATTTCATATTTTTAGCTGCCCAAAGGATTTAAAGCTCAATGCAATGGTAAACTCTTTAGTGGAGACTGTACCTGTGGATTCACTGAACAAAAATCTGAGACTAGTCTTCAGGTTTTTATAGATTTTGAACCTGTCTGCCTGTGCCGTGGAAAAAAAAAACTCCCAACATTTATTTGAAACAAAACTTGAAATTAGGTTTGGGTTTTTTAATTTCTGTTTTGTTGGGGGTTTTTTAATCCAGTGTTTCAATACCGCACATGTTCAATTTAATTTCTATTCCAATGATTACTGTTACTTGGCTAGAAGAAGAGGTGGTGTGGCATAGCTAAATCTGGTTTAGAACTTTCAAACAATTTTTCAGTCAGAATTTCTTGCGGTAACTATTTGTCCTCCTATATGTTGTGAGCTATAGGGGTTTTTTTTCTCCAGTAGAAGTAGCTGAGTAGTGATAATTCCTTACACTCTCAACAAAACTGCTGTTCAGCCCAGCCTTCTCATTCGCATAGATCTGTACAGAGGTGAGAATTTCAACCTCCATTCTGGTCACTGTCTTTTCAAGTTCATTGATACTAATATGGTTCCCAAAAACGTTACTCCATTCATCATTTCAGCAGGAACCAGAGTGCACACTCACTGCTCCCATCCAATTTCCACTCCAAAAAATACACAGGCCTTTCATGTATTGGCTCTACTAGGAAAAAAAAAATCAGGGAAGAGAAAGGGGTGTGCTTTCCCTTTTAAACAGGAAAATTTATATGGTGTAAAGTGCTTAATCCAACAGGTTGTTGGGATATTAATTCTAAAATCTGATTAAGAGACGGCATTTTATTGACACCCCCGTTAGCATATACTTGGGTTATCTAAGTAAATAATCTGGTAAAACACCTAACAAATTTATTTATGAAGGCATGAGGAAGAGAGAAATAAACAATTTATATGACAAAAACCCTGTACCAAAGTATAGCAGTTTTATGTCTAACTTCACTTTCAATAGAGAGAAAAGGGTTTGTCATTTCTACTTACAATAGATACTAGGC
Organism: Rhagologus leucostigma; assembly: GCA_013397725.1. Classification (NCBI taxonomy): domain Eukaryota; kingdom Metazoa; phylum Chordata; class Aves; order Passeriformes; genus Rhagologus; species Rhagologus leucostigma. Next base: position 3,170,529 of record VZTD01003430.1, on the reverse strand, counting down.
TTCTGTGAATAGTTATTTACTGACAATCAGTGGCTTTGTGTGCATATTTTCATACATATATATGTATGTATATATGGATATTTATACACACACACACACAGAGAGCCAAGACAAAGCAGATTCACCTTCAGCTCAGCCTTTCAACAGTCGCCTCACAAGGAGTCTCAGTGAGCCCCATCTTTCATCCTCTGACACTCTTCATACATGCGTAAATAGAAATACAAAGTGTGGACTGCAACATTAGAATGATATGCTTGTGTCGTCAATCATTTGCATGCGTTTTGCAGAGATGCAAATACCTTCATAAATAGTATTTTCTAAAGACCTAGGAAAAATTGCTCCACTTTTCCTGACCTTCTACTGTTTGTCTTGAAACCCTTCAGGTTTTCAGACTTCTAACAGTTTTGTTTCTAATATTAGTTCAAAGTTTGGTGTTTTCCTCCTTCAGCAATGAAGACGAGCCAGTCTTCAATGTGACTTTGCCCTGGTGTTCATTTCCCTGCCACACACACTTCATTATACTGATTTGTTTTCACATATTAAAGTTGAATGTACATATTCTTAGATCAGGTAGTATTTCTGTCATAAAAATTGACTGTGCTTTGAGCAAGAGGACCCTGATTCCTTATTTGAGATCTTTCATGCTCTCTCAATCTAAAGGTTAATTACCACTACTGACACAGTTCCTCAGTGCTGTTTGAAATAGCACAATGCTCTACAGATGTATACAGCAAACCCCATAGCACTGCAATATGAAATAGCCCAAATTTAAACTAGCTGAGCTTAACAATTATTTTTGACTACTCTCAGTTTTTGAAGTTGGTAGACATTTACACATGTGCCGTACAACAGGGCATCCTGCTAATGATGAGTTTCATGTGCTCAGCAAAGGAGAGAGGAGAAAGTTGTTGCCCTAAGTCGGCATAGTCCCCTCTGAACACAAGAATAATGCATGACTTGGCCAGTCACTGTCACCAAGCAGTGATGTGTATGAACTGCAAAGAGCATTTTCATGTTTAAGATGAAATAATTTATTTTAAATATTCAACAGTCAGTGCCTTCTTCGTATTTTACTCCCAGGGTCTCAACTCGCAGGCTCTGATTCCATGTTGCCAGGAAGGCTACTTGTCAGCAGTTGTAGTGTGAGCAACAGCAGGAGGCTCAGAACAAGCATGTGACATAAAGTGCATACGCCAGAGACAGCACAATGGCTGGTTTGCTAAGTGGCACCAAGCGCTTCGCCCTGCAGGAGCCCTCAGATCCCCGCGCTGAGCAGCTGGGTTGCACTTTTCTCCTATCAATAATAATGATAAATAATAATAATAGTAGCAAAGTAAAAGGAAACTCTGAGCTTACAGACTGCATCAGGTGGACTTTGTGCTCCTGCTTCCAAGTGCACAAGGATTACTTTGCCCACCTCTCCCCCCACAAGCTCCACTTTCGCAGGGCTGGCTGGAGGCTGAGATGTGGGACTACCCTGTAGCCAGGCAACAAGCATCCCTGAGGCTCTGCAAACCTCTGCAGTGCACGGGAGGAGAAGTTGGGACAGGTACCTCCCCAGACTTCATGGAGTGCGGGATAGACGGAGCTTTTCCAGTTTTAAAGAATACAGGCAGAGAGTAAAGCAAGCTGCCAAACTACTTTCTGTCAATGAAAGCATGTTCCAAGGTCTCCCTGGGGCTGCCTGGTCCCCCTGGGGTTGCCTGCTTTCCCAGCACTGCTCACTGGGAAGGTGCAAAACTTACTGTGACCTTCTCTTTTCTTTCTCAGTGCTGTGTATGTTCTCACCTAGGTACACCTCTTCCTACTGCAGGAATTTTCCAGATTTACTAGCCACCTATAGGCAGCAGTCTCAGTTCCTGGAGCCATGTTTTGGCCAGGCAAAACCTACCAATGTCACGATTGATGGACATGCACCCCCATCACCAGGCTTCAAAGACAGTCTGTGGGAGGAAAAGGTCAGTTGAGAACAGGTGATTCATCAGTCCTTATATTCAAAAAAAGTTCTTCATCGGTAAAGGGATAAACTTCTAGAGCCAGGGAGATGAGTGGAGGTACTTACAGTAACTCCAGTGGCATCCAGATTTCATACACAGTGCCTTGGGCAGAGTTACTCATGATACCCTCTTCCACTCAGTTTCCAGCTTCAGCTGATGTTGCGAGAGACTGGAACAGTCTGACGGAGATTTCATATTTGAAGAAAGACCGAAGAACACCAAGAGCTAAGAAAGTTACAGACACGAACCTGGTCCCTGAGCATCTTCAATTCTCAGGTAATCTACAGGCCACTGATATTCAAAACACAAATTGCAGAGGATGAAGTTATTTGACAAAGAACTGGAAATACGCTCATAGAGCTTCTGTAGTGTTCAGCTGCCTTCCAAACAATTCTTCAACTGCCATATGGACATTATGTAATTGCAAGATATACAGGGAAGAATGGTCACGAACAGAAAAAAAGTGTGACAAATTGCTGCATGAAGATGCTCTGATCCAAACCAGACTTAATTCAAAGAAACCTTGTGTCTGGGACGAAAAAGGGGACATGATGGCCCTTTCCTATCTTACTTGATGCTGTGTCAGCATTTGAGGGTCTTAGCCATAAATGTAATTTGTGACACAACACTGCACAGCAAACACAACAGGTAGCCTAACCTTCCTCATCATCACAGTACTAATACACTATCCAGTCAGGATGTTTACTTTCATTCACCGTGACTAGAAACATTAAATAAACACTACCCAGAGTTGTATGAAATGGTAAAATCAGGAGCACTCTTCGAAGCTTGTGAATTCTCATGATTTGTGCTGCAATCTCGTGCTGCTCCCTGCCCATACCTTTCCTTCTCTCTTACCAACTTATACAGCCTCACTGTCTTGGCAAACAGCTTATTTTCCTTCTATCAGTGACAGCTGTTATTGTAGGAGACAGCACAGTATAAAGTTACTCATTAAGTGAGGTAAAGAACTACCTACCTTCAACTCCAGTTGAACTCTGAGGGAAAATAAGTACAGTTCTTCTTTTCTCGTTTGTGAGCAATGACATTGAACATCAGAAAGTACTGGCCTAAGTGCACGTTATACAGATGTCCTCAAGGAGATTAACTCAGGGCATGCAATTCCCAACCTTTGCAGTACAGGGTGTGTCTTCCCAGCCAGCTACACCAATTTTACAACAATTTGCTTAAATCAGAAGAGTGAGGTGGGACCTGGGTACCAGGTGTCCTGGATTTCAGTCTGAGTTCACCCACTGATAGAGGAAGAGCAAAGCTTTCTATCTTTTAAATCAGACCAGGTTTTTCCCCCAAATTCTTACGCACATAAAGACTGTCTTGAATCACATAAATCTTTACAGCTTTTCCCTTCCCAACATGTCCCTTTCGCAACACTGCCTCAGCAAAAGAGTCGCAGCAAAGAATCTGGCGGTATGGTAAGTGGAAGGACAGAAGAAGGATGGATAAAGGGCAGGTCAGTGATATGGCACCACTGTAAAACTGAAGCACAGCGGTCCTTTCTGAGATAAGGTGTGCTCCAGATCAGAGGTGACAGCAAAGATCCATGGGGACAACTTAATCTTGGGCTAGGAAACCACTGAGACCTTCAGAGCGCACTTCAGCAAAGCGCTACCACCACTTTCTTCTTCAGGACCTACCACTTCAAATACCCATTCAAGTGCCTTGGAGAAAATGGGCCAGATGCTTTCACCCACTGCAAAACCGACTCTTCTGCCTGGTGCTATTTTGTGCAAATCGATCCCTCATTCAGAAATTAAAAACAAAATGAGCAGCACTGAAAGACACATCAGAGAAGCTCTGATTGAGAAGAAACCCAGAGCGATGCTGATTGATTACTCCCAGAATGCCTTTCCCTGAAGCAATAATGAAGTACGTGCCTGGGATGGAAGCCCTGAGCAGCGCATGGAAACATTTGAAAAGCTCGCCTGCACCCACAGACCTCCCTGCCTGAGGAACGTATTTAAAACAGTTCTGCAAAGCACTACAGCCAGGGTCTCTACTGAAAAAAAAACATTCCCCTCCTTTCCATTCTCCTCCCCTTTAAATCAAGCTCAAACCCCAAATCTGAGAGCACCTCCACTATGTGTATAATGGTATCTGTCCAACATTCCTCAGTAATAGAATCATTTGGGACGGGGAGGAGAGTGTTGCTCCTCCTGGGCAGGCATAGCGCGAGGGATACAGGGAAGATAAACAATGCCCTTTGCAGGTTTCAAACAGAGCCTACTGCTGGTGCTGAAGGCAGTTATTTTAATCTTCAGCTGCAAGCCACTGGGACACAGTAAAAGAGAATTAGTAAAGAAAACAATGAGCATTCATTCCTTATTCCTTGACTTGCAGCTGAGAGTATTCAGTAATTCAGAGGTGGATGGGAAAACAGGAACAGGAAAACCTAGAGCAGACAGGCTCTCTGCCACTAAGAGTGGCAAAAGCAACTCAACAGCAGAAGGAAGAGTAATGCCCTTATCGTCATTTTCCTGCCAGACAAGCCCCATTTCAGAAATGGGGCACAAAAAGAAATTTTATGTTAACAAAAAACAAACAAGCAAAAATTACTCTGCATCAGTATGCCCAGAAAGAACATAGCTAGATGATCAAAAGATTCTGTTGTTTGGATGACAAAAAGAAAAAAAATTTAAAAAAAAAACAGATGGGAAGAATTGCTTCAGTTTGAACTGGAAGAGTTTTCTTCTAAAACAAAACAATACAAAGGTATTTCTACACATTAATTCCCCAAAGTTTTTTTAAATCTAAGATGAAATTTTTTTTTTTTACACCTTCTAACTTAAAAAACACCAACTACCCCAAACAAAACAGCACACAAAACAAACCAAAACCTCTTTTTATAAAATGTTTGGATCTAATTTTAATAAAAAAATGTGGGTTTCATTTCTAGATGTTAAAAAGATCGGCTTTGGCATTTCTAAGCCAAAAATACATTGCATTAAAAAATCTGGAAGTAAATATTTTAATGTTTACAAATATATATAAATATGTAGTCCTACCGTTGAGACACACTATTTACTTAATTTTAACTCAATTTTATGAAGATGTACAGTCTCTGTGAAAATTCTTGGATATAAAAGTTTGTGTAAGTCCTGTCTTTCACAAAAATTTTCTAGTACAGAGATGTGATTCACAGACTTGATATACACAGCTGATTTCCTAGCCACAGGAAAAGAACCATCAGAACACTAGACTTTTGATCAATTGGCATCACTCCTGATTAATAGAAAAAACATATAGCAAAAGACCAAGATCCCAAGCAGCTCAGGCAGCAGTTTGGGATTAGCTTTGTACACCTAACACTCAGGACTACTGAGTACCCTTGGGGATTTATATTGCTAGTCCTAAACATCTGGATTTACATTTAGCTAGTTTGGAGTTTTCCAGATGAGTTCTTTCCAACTACATCTTGAAAAAAAAAAACGACCAAAAAACATTTCATCACTGCTTTTTAGAAGTCACCATCACTTATCCCCGTTTCCTGAGATGACTTGTGGAGTATGCACAACTTTATCCACTGTGTGGTCATACTAAGTCTCCAGGACAATCAGAGCTTTGCTGTACTGATCTTCAGGTATTTTAAACCACCATAAATTGTGCTCATGTAAGTAGTCTGTACTTACAGTCTTTACTTTGAACACTGGCTTTTGGCAGAAGGACCCAGAATAGCGGAATGCCAACTCCTGGTTCCAATCAGTTCAGAGAGCTTTGGCCCTCAGTGCTGCTACCAGATAACATGCAGAACTGGGAGATGGAAAGGGAAATGGAAAAGCAAAGGCAGCGCTGGCAAATGATTACACTTTCCAGTAACGTGATCCATACATGAAGCCAACTCAACTTACAGGCCAATAACTTGAGATAAACTTATAGCTCCATTCTGAGAGCTGAACACTCTTAGCGTGGGGGAAAAGAACAAACTCTTTGCTTCTTGTTAACTGAATCCTTGTGGGAGAAGTAAGTTAAAGTTGAGGATATTATTTTTAGCTTTCTTGGAATGTACTCTTGGGCATACTTTGCAGCCAGAAATGTTATAAATGGTCCAGGTCAGTTTGAGGAGTCAGTGACAAATTCTGCCTTGCCAAACATGTCCTCTGTACTGCACTGGATGTCCATCTTTCTCTCTCTAGCCTCAGCAAGGGCTACCCAGACAGCAGCAAGAATGCCCAAGCCTGATAACCCTGCTGCAGAACATGGGGAATCCGGTGGGTTGGATAGCCACGAACTCTAATATCCTGTCATCAATAGTCACCAGGGAAAAGTGCCAGAAACAGTTCAAGGTGGCAATTACACAAAGCCAGTTCACAGGAAAAGCTTCCTCCTACCCTCCTGGTTCAGGGCCTGACTCCTGCCATGCCACAGAGAGAGACTAAGCCTGTTACAGCGCCTAGATACTTTAAAAAATCAAGACAGTGCTACAAAGTCCATCTGAAAATTAGCACCTCGTTAAAGATTGGGCATTTGAAAATAAACCTTTTACAGATGTTTTAAAAAGGAAGTTTATGTTGTTTAAACATATTTCTTTGAAATATATTTATATTTGCACATGCTGCCAAGGGTGTTGGTCCACTCATACATGTGCTGTACTCCAGTTTTTGGGAAAAGGAACAGCTGCAGACAGTCACATGTTCAGCTCAAGTCCTCCATACGCCGGACATGGGAAGCTAAAATACAGGCAGAGCACTGCTATTATAACCCCCTCCATGTCATACAACCACAAGATGCCTGCACGTCCTCTCTACCTTAGCTCTGCTGTCACATGCTTCTGAGGAGAACAGCCCTGAATGTCCAGCACAAGCACATTCAAGGCTGCTCCTACTTTCTTATCTGCCAAGAACTGTCAACAAATGTAATGTCTGCCAAGGATGCAACTCCCCTCCATTAGAAGGTAACCGGAGCATGAGTCATCTGACAAAGGACAAACCAGACATCAGATTATCATTATCATTATCTTTACTGTGCACAAGCCTGTCCAGCAGCTGACCTATGTGTAGGCTCCTGTCTCAAAAGAGCTCCCAAGAATTTGCACTAAATAGATGCATCAGTGCAAGCAAGAAACCTCAGCTTTAAAATGGGTCAGGGCATTCGAGAGTAATAATAACCTTTTTCATACTCTGCAAGTTTAAAAATCAACTAGTTTTCAATTTATTTTCTTTTTAATGTAAGATGCATAGAAATTTCTTGATATGCACTTTTACAAGTGAGGAAAGGGAATTTCTGGATTACTTCTTTCATTTTTTCTTCCCTTCCCTGTTCCTGTTTTGTCACAGCAAGGAGGAACAACGGAGGAAAATATGAAGATAAACCCTCCAGAATTAAAATTTCTTCATCTTCAGGTTTCTCTGAAAAGGAATGCAAAGTTCCACAAAGCTAGTTTCTACACAAAATAAAATACATTTCCTACAAGAAAAAGCTTATCAGCTGTATTAGCATCTTTATATAGATGGGGAAGGAAGGCAGAGAGGAATCAAGCTACTTCCCACTGTCAGTATGCAGTCTAGGCACAGAGCTAATAATTGAATGCAAAACTACCCAAACCCACTTCACTACTTAGAGGGTAATACTATCCTTATTACTGATTTTAGTAGTTATCACCTTTCACTGATCCCAGCTCTTACTCATAAGCCCAAGAATAAAAGCTTCAAATACATGCACATATACCTCTCTTATGTATCTGCTTCCTGAGAAATCTCTATAGTGAGAGAATAGTTCTAGCAGCTTTTAAACTAAGTCCCCAGCTTCACTAAATAGTTTTCAAAATGCACAAATCAAAAGCGAATGTACTTTTGTAGGTCTCAAAATAAGCAATGCAAAGCCTTCACTGCCATTCCCAGTGACACCCTGTCTCAGCCACTCCACCCAGGACGTGGCACAGCAATGAAAGGCAGCTTTGCTCCCTGTCCTGTCACATCGGGTAAACCCCATGTTCCCTTGACAAAACACTTTACCCATTATATAGTTAGTCAAAAAAAGCTTTAAATTACTCTAGCATTAGATCTAAGTGACAGGAACTGTTGGAAATATATTTCTAATGACAATTTCTTTCCTACCCCATCATGATTGTTTCCATGTTACACAAGCTCCCAGCTTCATAGGCAAACAGGCACAGCCCAAACCAGTCCCCCCATGCACCACAGTTAACATCAGAAGGATTAGCTCCAAGTCTCTGGGGCAATACCTCTGAAAAGGTCAATCCATTGCTGGCAGAACCAGCTCTAGCGACATTTGAGTCCTCTAGACCCATAAGAGACAGAAGTGGCAAACACGTGCCCCATTGTCAGCAGCCACTTAAAGCCTGATGAGCTCCCTTATAGCACCTTTGGCAGCAGAAGAGCTGAAATCTCCCACTACCAGCCAGGATCCTAAGCGCTGCTCCTCAGAGGAGCTCAGCGGTGCTGCCGGCCACTGCTGAGTGTTCTTGGGGTGAGGCTGAGCAGTGCAGGCTGCAGGAGCCCTGCCTGTGCTTGGGATGCAGGCCTGACCTGGCACTCACCCTTGACGCTCCTCACTCCCTCGTTAGCGCGTGCACAACGGACATCGGCCACGGCACCTCCTGGGACAGTTATAATGCCAGCAGGCTGTGACCAAAACACGTGGCCTGGGAGTTTGCAGGGAGCTTGGAACAACGGCTGTTGGGCCAGGAGCATCCCATTTATCCGTGCAGCGTTAACTCAGACGTCCCATGCCAGCCATGTACGTGTCAAAACTCGTTTGCTGCTTCACTGGTAATTTGAGAACCGAGCCCGTGGGGCATCGCATCGTTCCACACCACTCGCTGTGAGTGATATCTCCTCTTGATACCACAGTGGACAGCACTGAGGAGGCACCAAATCACCTTTCATGAAGAAAAAGCTACACGAGTGCATTCCGCTGCTATACTGGTGCCAGCTTGAGCCCAGAGTAGAGTAAAGTAAAGCCCAGAAGGCTTGCCCAGTTTTATCTCTAGTATAAGCACAAATTATCATAGAGGAAGATTTTCTTGGAGACTAATTTTGTAGATATTTGAGAGTAGCACAGCTTCTCCAAACAATTTAATTCACAGTCAAAAGAAAAATTAAAGAAAATTAAAACTTTCTCAGTAAGGCATCCAATTCCTTTGGTCAGTGCAGCCTCCACTTACAGGCTTTTATAAAAAACACTGAACCTTTAAAAAGTCTTTACTCCATTCTCAAAGAAATTTCTCTAAGAAAATTGCAGTTTCTTTAAAAGTTGTCAAACTGTTCAACATTTTAATAAGAAAAAAGTGTATATTGTCAATGCACACACAGATAATCATCATAATAATATTGAACTATTAATATTCTACCCAAAAAAGTGTTTATAGAAAGTACTTTCCCTTTTTCCACTTCTGTAATCACACCTCTGCATAACACAGATTGAGTATTGTGACATGATTGTGGTAAATGGACCTCAAAATTTGTTGCCTCTTCTTTCTAAGAAGGAATTGTGGTTTTTTCTGCTTTAACTTTTAACAAGTTTGCAAAATTATCAGTTGTTGAACAGATTTTTATAGGGACAGCAGAGCATCACAAGGAATGAGAAGTGATGGCAACCATAGGAAGCACAGCTAAAGACTGTATCCCAGTCCAAGAGGCTACAAGAAGATACAAAACGAACAGTGCCCAGATCTTATGCTCACACACACAAGCACACATTCATTCCTCTTCAAGAGTTATCTTTTTCCCAGTTCCCAAACCTATGCTTTTCCCACTCCAGGCTCTGCCTCTGCTTTCTGAAGCCAGGGGATTCAGCCTTCTTTGTGCTCATGTTGCTCCAGCTGTCCCTTTGTAGAAGTTGCTAAGTGGATGTGTTTGAAGTCCACACTTATTTCAGAAAAGCAGGCAGTTTCTGTTCATCAACAAGCGACAGTTGCACCAGGAAAAAATTCCAAACTTCAGGAGTCCTTTTCCTGAGCTGGTGCATGTTTAGACTGACCCCTGCTACCCGCAGGACTTCAGCCCCCAAAATATTGCTGCTCGCAGCCTCGTTTCCTGCAGGCTCAAACATTTCAGCTGCCTGCTGGGATAACTGGACCGTGGTCATCCCCAGCAGCGGGCTTGGTCACCCAGCAGAGCAGAGGAAGCTGCTGGCCCAAACGGGTGCGTGCCACTCACTCAGCACTTCAGCTGTGAACATACATGAATAAAGGGTAGATTGTGAAGGAAAAGGGACACAGAGGGGTGCTCTGTGCCTCTGTCCCACAGCCTGAACATCCTCTTCAGCAAGGAAAAAAAGATGAGAAAACAAACATCATTATTATTCATTTTTACTGAGTTCAAGATGCAGGAAAATTCAACATCCTCTGCTCCTGTCATAGTAGCTGGACATCATCATTTGCTATTTTGCTGCTTTGCCTCATCACCTGAACGGAGATAACAGAGACAAAGTAAGTCTTTTGCACAGCCCAAGGTGGTATACATGTGTACCATGGGCTACCACTTTCCTTTTGCCTAGAGCTTGCAAAACAGAACAACTGTCAGCAAGGAGGGAAGAACAAGCAACTGTAAAAAATCAATTTTTAGAAAGAATGTAGCATTATGCCATTTTCCTTATATGGCCACTGGTATCCCATGTGGAGGCACAAACAATAGCCAGCTTGGCAGGGGGTGGAGTAAGACTTGGGGGAAAAAAATTATATATATATATATTTTCCCTGCTGGCCCTCACCCTCCATTTCCTCTTGGATTTCTTTGTGACTGCACTGAAAGGGGTCAATAGCTCCCAGCTTGAGAAATGCAGCTTTTGAAAGGACTATCACCAGCATCTGTATTTAAAGCACGCCTTTCACTTCACAGCCCCCCAGCTAATGCAAAGCTTTTAAAAAGCGAGCAGCAAGATAAACTTTCAGGGTAAAGAAAAAGCAAAGAGCAGAGGAGAAACAGTACTTATCTGCCTTGGGCTTACTGACACTTTCACTGGAATAAAGCTTGACTGGCAAAGCAGGGACGGGGAACATAAGCTTCAGATGATCCAGAGTGCTACGGATCATTACCCCTGGCTTTAGTCTCCACCTCCCCATCCTTTAAAGTACACTATGAAACCACATGAAGCAGCCAAGCACCAAACTGGAAAAGAGTTTCAAGTGATTAACAACAATGGGAAAATTAGCACAGGACTCATTGAACACATCAAAGCTTTGCATCCTTCAGTGTTTAAGAATTTTGGATCTGACAAACACAGGCAACTTAGTCAAATTTTAATAAGCTTAATTAATTTATCTTGATAATGAAAGACTGGACCAGTGGCTAAGATTATATTTAGGCTTTCTGTTTGAGGAAATACTCCACAAAAGCTATGGCACATTAGAGCCAGGATTTATTGGGAGGGAGGAGGAACAGGATTGTAACCTCCTACTTTAGTGCCAGAGGACAGAGCCCATGTGGAAGGCTGGCACATGCCCAGTTTTTCAGGACCCCCAGGCTCCATTTCACATTGAAGCCTCATTCAAACCTCAAATAGCAATTATATTGCAGTTTCTTTCTGTATTAGGATGTTGTTTTTAATTCACTTTGGAAGCGGATGAATCCACGTGTCCACACAAGGAGTTTGTACAGCTCAGCTGTTGCTGTACTCTCCAGGTGTAACCCATTCGAAACTCCATTCATCTGGTTTAGAAACTAACTGTTCTCCCTAAAAAAACTTTTCCAAATTTGAGAAGTAACCAGGTAAAATGTCACAGAAACATGCACTACTTTGTATTAACTAAATACAACGAGCTATGATTTTCCAGCTCCAGTTTATTTGACTTTGTATTTATCTGGTTATTTGACTGGAGTCTGTCAGTAAACATTGGCAGAAGCTCATAATATTCATCTAAGACAAGCCTGAAATTCACAGATGGAAAGGTGCGGTGGTACCTCCAGCAGCACCACACATAGCAAAAAGGTATTTCATCCTACAAAATTGTCTGAGAGAAAAGCCAAAGAGACCAGAGAATGCTCCAGAAGCACAGAAGTAAATTGCCTCTGTGAGTCTCTAGCACTGGCAGCACATGACTTTGCATTTCACTTTAGTTTCCAATCATACTATCTTTCTCACAGGCATTCAAATACATTAGTCTGTGCCTTATCAGATCCTGAATTACGACTGTAGAAAAGCTCGTAAGTCTGAGAAATACAGTTCAGAGACGTTTATGGGGCTGTAATGAGTACTGACAGATAAGCCACACTCATGCAAACACGCTTGCAACTGATGTCTGGTTTAACACAATACAGCCCTAAGCCTTCATAATACAGCATAGGAAACAGAATCCTCCCATCACATACTACTAATTGCATCTGCAGTGGTCAGGGGTTGAAAGAGAAGTAAGCAGATTAATTCTATTAGTCTGTGCAATAGTATCCCAAGGGGACAAGGGAAAATCCCATCATTTAAATCAGGACTGGTAGACGCTGCTGGGAACAATGTTACATACTAGTAGGGGATTAAGAGTTTTGACTAAAAGGCCTCATTTTTTCTAGATCTGGTTTCCATGAGTCACAGCAATTAGAACTGCAAGGTTTTTGTGTTTGCTTTTTTCACTTACAGATCACCTGATACATTTTTCCTAGTTGAAAACTACATTATTAAATTAATTTCTTACTTAATCCCTTCCCTACAAAATACATTCCTTTATTCCTTTTTCTGAAGAAGTTTCCTGTTTAAATTAAGGTATTTCCAATATAAAATTATTTTAGAACACAAGATCTAAGTATTGCTTTATTAATACCTCGTATGTAACATTTTTCTTTTTTCAGCATACTCCTCCCACGCTTTTAACCTATATTTATCTCAACCATATGAGCAGTCTTGATCCTCTGAAAGTACATTTTTGCTGAGAAATGTTCCCCATGCTGTAATTACACTGCAAGGTTTCACCCCTACAGACATAGCAGGCAGTGGTGACAAAGCCCCTCTTGAGCCAAATGAACAGAGAACGTCCTCTGCTCAATCTAGTGCAGCTGAGCCTGAGCATCAAGAGCACTGTCTGCCTTACCTGTGTTCTGCTTTGAAGGGACAGACTTTCAGAGAAATACTTGTTCTCCTCAAAAAGTCAGGCTGCACTGAACATGCATAGGTCAGGATCCTTGCTTCAGGTCTCTAGTGCTGTGATCGAGGCTGATCAACCTGTCAGAAACAGCAAGAAAAATACATAAGACACGTACTGGACCTGAGGAGAAGACTGCCACCTTGTTTTACTTCCTCCTGCTTGGGTAAAGATCAACTCTTTCTTGTGCACCTGAAGGAAGTGAGGGGAAGCACTTTGCAGTGACCCTGCAGACCCTGTCAAGGTCCGGACTAAAGGCAAACTCTTCTTCCTCACTTTCCAGTTCATTGGGCTGACCAGAAAAGAGCTTTGACTGGAAGGCAGGAGGAAGACAGGACTATTTCCAGTAGAATAAGAAAGAAGCAACAGAGTTGCTCTGCATGTTCCGTCCGCTCTTGCTCCTCTGCACAGCAGAGGAGAGCCACGCCCAGGAAAAGGTGCTGTGAGTCCCCAAAAGGCAAGTTCCAGAAGAGAGGATGGAGTAGTGTGTGATAAAACATAGTAGTTGAATATTTAACACACACACACACACCCCCCCACACCCCTTTCTGTACTGTATGCAAGAAACATGCACACACCTGTTCATCTACTGGATAGATGTCAAAGTACAACTTATTCTGAATGGACGGAGCCAGAAATGATTGAGGATGAAAATGAGGGCAAGGTGATGGAGCTGAGAAGCAGGTAATGGTGGGAGGAAGATAGCAACAGGTGCTCAAGGGGTAAAAACAATAAGGCAAGCAAAAGAAGGTAAATCAGAGCGTGCGGAAAGGCAGGAAAGGCCAGTGGGAGAGGAGAAGGGATCATGCCAGATTGTGTCTGTTTTCTACTTGCAGAAATCAGCCAGACACGGGGCACAGAGGTGGAGCCATCACTTTAACTGAGCGATCGCTCCATAACAGCTCCTCTCTGGAGAACAGCAGCGAGTCTGGATCTCATTCTCCCTGACAGCTCCAGTTCAGATATGAAGACGGCGCCATGTAAATCCATTTCAGGATATTAATTCTCTTCTCTCTAGTCTACCTTGCTGCTTTGCTTTCTTTTGAAGCCCAAATCCTCTGCCCTGCCCAGCCACTCCAGATCTCAGGGCAAACGCCAACTGTCCATATGAAACGTCAGGTAGCATCTCTGACCCCTCTGCATCAAACAATGCTTAGCACCTCCTTCAGGATCAAGATGAAAAGCTGGGAGAGAAGGTCTTTTCACAGCAACTCCAACCAGCAACCCCATAAGACACAGAGACAGGCCTGCAGCGGGATATGTCAAGCTCCCCTTCTCTGTCATGCTGTCTGAAGATGACAGCCATACTGAGCTGAACTGCCATTTGTCAATCCAGAGATTACAAAGACACCTACAAGCCAGCTGGAAAGTGCTAATGTCACACCAGACCACATGAAAGGAAATTCCTCCCACGCACAGGGTATCAGCCCTCTGTCAGCAGCTCCCTGCTCCCCAGCACAGAGGTGTTACTTCACACTTCCCCAGGATGAGGGCTCAGTGGGAACACAGGGGCACTGGTGAGGAGTGCCCTGCACCCTGGACATTCATCTTACATGCAGAAGGGAGGCAGCATGGTCTAGTGAGCAGAGCAGGGGCCCACAAAAGTGGTACTTGGGCAGGTGGTCTCCATGCCTGTGTCTCCACTCCTGTGTCTCCACTGGACTCTTCCAGCGCTTTCAGCTGTGGTTCATCCTCCCATGGGTGTTTCAGCTTCTCTGCTCTGCACAACCTGGCATTTCAAATACACATATACCAGCCATATCCTGGTTTCTCTGAAGCGGAAGGACAAGTATTTGAGAGGTGCAAGTGCTTATATGCAGAAAATGCATATGTCCATACACTTTTGCACAGGACAAAGTACCCGCTGCCTAATAAAAACATATCCTATTGAACACAGTCCTAGCCCTTTCAGACATAAGGTGTTGCATATTAACTCCCAGCCTTTGAAGACAGTGAGGGGGAAAAAAAAGTTTATTCAGGTTTGTAAAGTGATCTGAAACCACAACATGGAAAGTGTCACAGGCAGGCACAGAGAGAGTCATCAAAAATTTGATTCAATGGCACCTTTAGTAGCAATTTTCCCTTTCCATTATGGAAGAACAGTCCTGTCCATGTAGGCAAACCCCATTCATCCCCTATTACTATTCCAGCTGATGCAGCACTGTGATCAGAAGCAGAGGGCTCTAATATATTTAGGGTCACTAATAATGTATTTTGTCTTCTGTGCATGCTTGCTCAGATGAGAGATTTCAATCATCTCTATTCAAGGAACATTAAGAAACACAAGATATATCAGGTCATGTAAATCCTCCTCTCCACTGGAGGATCATGCCTCTCCTCTTCCCCCTGCTTTGTTTATATGTAATCCAATTGAAAGTGTCTCAAGCAGCAGGAATATTCTCCTTTCTCTCCTCAGACTCCAGAAAAGTCCGACAGAGAGCTGTCTTAAACGCTTGTTGCATGCATAAAGAGTCTGTCTGGTTTGTTTTTTTAGAAGATGTGATTCCTTAGTATCTCACCAGAGCAAAAGCAGTAGCGTGTGAGAAATGGGAATAAAGAAAATAAAAAGCAAGCTTCTTCTCCAAGGCTGATGCAGAGGGACAGAGACGGACAGCAGCACTGGAGGATCCAACACTCCTCTAGCCTGCAGGTGAATTTTCAGAAGAGGAGTAGGCCCAGTGGACTATGGATCATCTGGGCTCAATACATTTTTAATTTAAAAACAAAAATAAACAAAAGCTTAATGTGGAATTTCTCCTGGTTGTTGCCCCGGTCTTACATTCTCTCTAATCAGTGCTGGCTGCTATCAGAGACAAGACCCTGGATTAGACATGACCTGACCTGGACCAGCAGCTCACGGGTGCTGCTCCCACAGCACTGCACTGAGCCCTACACCCTTGGGGCTTTAGACTCTGCAGCTCCTGGGTTTGATTTAAGGGGCACAAGTGACTCTGCTGGAATTTATCTTTTAAAAAATTTTTCTTTTAAATCCATGCTCGTCATAGCTTCCTCCCCACCTCAGTGTTTCTATGCTTTGGGGCCCCAGTGGTGGTGTATTTTGCACATGACATTTTTTTCCTCCTTGTATACTTGTACAGTCACACACATGGAAGTATAAAGCCACTTAATCAAGCATAAGCAACAGGAGTTTACACTACATACTGACACAGAGATCAGGAGGAACACAAAGCATTCCCACTTAACATTTTATGCATCAGAAATAACACCAAAACAGATGTAAACCAAGCCAGTTCCTCATTACTTAACACAACACAAATCTTTGTGCAATAAATACAAGTGAAAGGGAGCTGCGGAGTTGGCACTAGCTTGACAGATGTTGAGATGAGCTGCACCAGAACTGAGTATCTCAGCCTGAAACAGTGCATGCTAAAAAGGCATCTGTTTATTGTTTGATATGTGTATTTATTTACATAGACAGCTTGCTGACATGCTGAAAGGCTGGGGAGGGTGGTGTAGGCTGGCATTTTAAACTCTCAGCAGGCATTCAGCAAGCGGTTTGCTATCCTTTGCTCGTGTCACAAGCTTCCATTTTATTGCAGAGTGGTGGCAAAAGGGGGGAGCAGGGAAGGAACCGGGATCCCCCCCCACTGTGCAGACTTAACTCCCCTCCAGAAGCTAGCCCTTAGCACACAAGGCAGCGTTTCCAAGCTCAGCCTCCACAACCATGTTGCCTCTGGGGCTCACCCTCCAGTTTCTGGAGCCTCTGTGCCTTTGATACAGACATGAGAAGAGTCTCTGAAAAGCAAGTCAAGCACAGCTCCTTGTGCATAAAAAGAGATCTTTTCTAACAAGAAAGAAAATTAATTAAGTGGGTAAAATCCCACAGGTTGGAACAGCAGCTGAGGAATTATCTTTCTATCAGGTTGGTAATGAGGACTAAAAAACCTCACGCAAACATTAACAGCTTCATATGGGCTCATTGGCATTTCAGATCAGATGTGAGGTTTGGGATTCCCAGGAGCACCAGATGCAGCTCCAGTTACAGACCAGACTACGGGCAAAATGCATTTTGCCCTGCTGAAAACAGTCTTGTCACAATGTCTGAAAATCAAAGGTACATACCTATCTACACAATAACTTTTTCCCACAGAAATTATGCCCAGCAAGAATGTAGGTCACAACATCCAATGCCTCAGGCTGATCTGACTCACCTCTGAAACCTGAGTTTAGATATATAAGTGTGTGTGGGAGTTATTCAACATGCTGTGGGGAACAGCCAGCACACATCTAGGTGCACATCAAATGACATGATCAGACTTTGGCCAAATCCACCACCTTTACCCTACTGAATTAATAGAATCACAGAATATGCTGAGTTGGAAGGGACCCATTAAGATCATGGAGTTCAACTCCTGGCCCTATGCAGGACATCTCAAGAGTCAAATCATGTGCCTGAGAGGGTTGTCCAAATGCTTCTTGAACTCTGTCAGGCTAGTGCTGTGACCACTTCCCTGGGGAGCCTGTTCCAGTGCCCAAACACTCTCTGGGTGAAGAACCCTTTTCTAATATCCAACCTAACCCTCCTCTGGCTCAGCTTCATGTTGTGTCCTTGAGTCTTGTCCCTGGTCATGAGAGAGAAGAAATCAGTGCCTGCCCCTCCACTTCTCATGTGAAGAATGAGCTTTCCCCTCAGTCTCTTCTCCAGGCTTAACAGAGCAAGTGACCTCAGCAGCTCCTCATACTCCTTCCCCTCCAGGCCCTTCATCATCCTCATGGCTCTCCTTTGGACACTCTCTAATACCTTACTGTCTTTCTTACATTGTGGTGCCCAAAACAGCCCCCAGGACTCAAGGTGAGGCCATGCCAGTGCAGAGCAGAGCAGGACAATCCCCTCCCTTGCCTGGCTGGCGATGCTGTGCCTGATGCCCCCCAGGACACGCTTGGCCCTCCTGGCTGCCAGGGCACTGCTGCCTCATATCCAACTTCCCATCAGCCAGGACCCGCATGTCCCTTTCCCGTGGCACTGCTCTCCCCAGTCTATACACACAATCAGGGTTGCCCTATCCCAAGTGCAGAATCTGCACCTTGCCCTTGTTAAACGTCACATGGTTGGTGAACGCCCATCTCTCTAATCTCGCGAGTCTCTCTGCAGGGCCTCTCTGCCTTCAAGGGAGCTGACAGCTCCTCCCAGTTTAGTGTTGTTGGCAGACTTACTTAGTATTCCTTCAAGTCCTGCATCCAAGTTGTTAATGAAGATGTTGAGGAGAACTGGGCCAGGGATGGAACCCTGTGGAACTCCACCAGTGACCAAATGCCAGTCTGATGTCATCTCATTCCCTCTAAGTCTTTGTGCCTGACCTGTGAGAGCCAGTTGCTCACCCATCACATGATGTGTTTATCCAGCTGTGTGCTGGATGTTTTCTCCAGAAGGATAATGTGAGAGTATCAAAAGCTCTGCTGAAGTCCAAAAAGATTACATCTAGTGGCTTTCCTCGATCAGCTAGGTTGGTTACCACATCGTAAAAGGAAATCAGGTTTGACAAGCAACACTTTCCCCTCCTGAAGCCATGCTGGCTGTGACCTGTGACTGTGTTGTCCTCCAGGTGTTTCCCCACCAACACTGCTGGCTGCTTAACTGTTAAAACTCATAATTACTATTCAATGCTAAGAAAATAATATCCTTTTTTTTTCCCATACCCTGAAATGGAAAAACTACCTGGTCTGTGACCAATAACAAGAGTGGCAATCATATTCATGGTAACCACTGCAACAGGGGATCCTACCACGAAGAAGCCACAAGGCCTACTGAGCACCATGCTGAACTGTGACAAACTGTTCAAAGCTACATTTCAGAAACGCTTTAACTTCCTCGGCAACTAAGGCAAAGGAATTTGTCCCCTCCCCCCAAAAAAGAAAGAAAAAAAGGAGAAAAAAAAAAAAAGATGTGAAGTACTGGCCATCTTTGCCAAAACATGCCTTTGCACATCTTCCTGCCCCTTTGTTACTATTCATATCACAAGAGTCCCTTGAGGTCCCACAGAACCAAGCTTCTTACTTTGTGCAGCATAAAAGAGCTCCCTGCCCAAAAAGCTAGCTGACTAAACAAATAAAAAGCAGGAAAAAAAAATAATAGCATTTCTCCTATCACAGATGGGAAGCAGAAATCCAGAGAGATGTTGGCGGTAAAGATCAGGCAGGAAGCCAGTGAATGAACTGCGAAGAGAACATCTTCAGTCTCAAGCTTATTCCTTCAGTGTGGAGATCACTGTTTCTTCCTTTCTCGTTCTCCTGTTTATCCATGAAATTTGTTTCTTTTACAGCTTGTAAAGTTCATCCTTAAACGCAAAGTTGACAGTCTACTGATGCTTCTCATTTTCACAGGCAGGAGATTTACGGATTCTGATGTAAATTAAGCACAAGGAATTCTTAGCTAGCACCCAAAAATTGCCCCAAAGAAGCCAAATGCCCCCCCTTTAAATGAACAAGTGCTGTTTTGTGAAGTTTTTTAATACACCTAATCATGGGGCCTTCAACTCACCAACTCAGAACCACTTTAGTGCAGGTACTTCCAAGGTAGACGTTTCATATACTACCCATGTGTTATCAGTCAACGCTCATGACAACCCTACTAGATGAAACAATTATTTTGAAATTGCATGGAAATGAAAGATATCTCTTTTAAATGTTTCACTAATTACCTAGACTTACCAAAGGCTAAGGATAATGGAGTATTTCCCCACTATGTCTGCCACTCATTAATTCAAATGCCCTCTGTGCCCTAAACCAATTGGAAGAAGAAACCAACTGCACTTCAGAGCAAAAGGATTAAATTACCTGCCCCAAGGAAGCAGGTTGCCTAACAGAATCATTTCCAATATTAATAGCTACTTCAAATAATTTTAAAACATCATTTAACAACCATCATTACTTCCTCAGTTTTTCTTGAGTTTGAAATACCTGTAGTGCATAAACGACAGTGTTTTTCGAGTTGTTCTTTCTTGTTTGACTCAAAATGATGCTTTCTGTCAGCCTGAATTGTTAATTTAGGTTTGTTATTGGTGCTGTCTCCTCTTTCCTTGAATAAAGGGCTGGCTGATCCCTGGGATACTGCTGCACAGCACTTGGGTTTTCACACTCAAGCTGTCACTCTATTAGCTCTGACAATCTGGCAGTTTTCTATCATACTTTTTAAAGGCTCTCATCTATCTCTTGTAGCTTTTTCCTCAGATTCACCTGAGAAGGCATGTTGACAATTTCGGGCAGGATGCTCCCACAATTACAGGAGCATCCAAGGGTAGAAACAAAACAGACATTCAAGGCAGCACACACTGTATGTGCAGCAAGGGTGTATGTCTATTACAGCAATTCAAACATCTGCTGTTAATGAGGTTAGTTTGGAAAGGCTTTGATTCCTGCCTAGGGAATTTAGTGTCGTTTGCTTGCTCCATGAGAATGCCATGGGCTTCCTCATGCACTGTTAGATCCAAATATACTTTCATGTATTACAGAGTTTTATGTATAATACATGTGTGTGTGATTCTGGTCCTTCAGAAGATTTCACAGTGAAAAAGCTAATACAGAATGGAGCACTTCATGGAGTTGTATAGCTCTTCAACTCTCCTTTGGAATGCATCATTAGTTCTGCATAACTGATATCTCTGTTTTATCTTCTTCAGATCCCCTTTCTTTAAACAAACTCCAGATTCCCCCACTCCCAAAAAAATGTCTCTTAAGTCCTGATTGTTTTTCTTGAAACACACAATAATTTTAAAGGGCTTAGCAGGAGTATTTCAAGAGGAAAAAGCACACAAAACCCAATAATCAAGTGATAAAGGCCAAAGAGAAAGCCACAGTCAGTTATGGAAAAGGACACGCAATGTTGTTCCATTATCCTCTTGAAATGAAGAGTTAAATCTTGCAAAATTCCATTCCGTTGCCTGCTACTCCACCTAAATCCTCCTGACCAGAGCAACAAAGCCATTATATACCACACGTCTCGGCATTTTCATCAAGTTCTGAACATCTAGTACATGGTTCAAGGGTTTTAGTCCTTCAAAGTAATGAATCTTGTGATCAGCACATGAAATCAAATTGCTAAGTACAAAGAGAAAAGAAAGTTGATTTTCCAAGATGTGGAAGAATGTCTCTCCCCTCAAATCCTTCTTTATATTTCCAGCTGAGTGGGTCAGGCCTCCTTGCCCACATGTTGCATCATTCCTGCATCACCTCAGTGCCCAACCTTCTGCTGTTCTTAACTGCTTCCTCCTAGAGTCTGAGGTAGCTCTAGCTGTGCACAGGTACAAAGAAGCGACAATAAAGTTTTGATTTTTCCAAATTACTGAACTCAACCTCTGAATAAAGGCTACCATAGAAGAGCACAGTGCAAATACACCACCTGTCTAAGTCAAAATACAGCAACTTTAAAAATTATCAGTGAATAAATTTCCTTGAAACATGCAAGCCAGCAAAGTCACACACCACACATGGAAGTAAAGTTTAACTGACTTGGATAGAAATCACGCTGTTATTGAGCAATAGGGCTGTCCATGGCAGAAAAGTGAGTAAAGGCAGAGCTGAGCCCTACAGAAATAGCCACTAGATTTTCAAGTACCAAGAATCAGATTCCAAAATGTAAATACTATTAACAACATAAATCTTAAAGGCATCTAAAGGGTTTCCTCTGTCTGCACAACAGAAAGGCAGCTATTAATGACAGAAAGCCAGTAACTGGAAGGAATTAAGAACATACAGAATCAGCCAAACAAACAGCTGCACAAGATAAGGAAGAACTCTAAGTTAACACCAGGCAAAGAGATACATCCATCCTATTCTTCTCCCAGAAAACAAAAATAAAAAGTTGTCATAAGAGCTGTGTTTTTCTTTTTCCCTTCTATTCTCTGTATGTTAAAAAAAAAAACAAAAAAACAGACCAACAAAAAAAACAACCAAACAAACACAAAAAAATTTCTGACCACCAATCTTTCAGGATAGAACAACTCTGACAGACTTTTTTCTGGAATTCAGTGTTAAAAATTTTCAAAACTTTTCAAGGGTCCAAAGGAAACATGACTACCAATATTAGCAATTCCAGCACATGTTAGAAACATAGGGATGAGGTAATTGTTTCCTTAGCTAAGGCTCAATTGTACGAGCACCTTATAGCTGTTTTGTGTCGTGTGGCATTCAGCAGAATTACAGCACATCAGAATGCACTGACTAGGGAGAAGGCATGTATTAATTTCTTGCTGGTATTTTCTGGTGATGGTGCTTTTAAGGACTCATACCAGCTTTCATTACTAGGGCATCTTCCCTATTTGCTAATGTTTTTCATCACTGCTTTCCCCCCCAATCCTTGCCACTGTTTTTCTCTTCTGTCCTCTTAATCAGCAGTTTAAAGACCTAGTAATCAAAAACAGTGCAGCTTAATGGACATTCCAAGTATGGGGCTGCTCATGCAGTCTAGATCAAAGACAATAGTTCTTATTACATGGCACAGACAGAACAAAATACTCTGGAGATTCTGCAACAACGCTGGATGAATCCCAAAGGATCTCTCAGAACTGGAGAAATGGGATGCCACCCCTCCGAAAGCTGCAGAAATCAAGCTCTTTGGCTCACTGTCACAGTGTGTCAGCAAAGAAACATCTCTCCCTAGTTTGCCCAGTTATTAATACAGTTATTAAAATGTGAGACAATGTTTTCTGTTGTAAAAACACTGTATTGTCAGAGAATGCCCTTTTGGAAGACTCACGCAATTAGCGAAGGAGCAATTCTGAGCCTTGAACACAAGAGAAAGAGGGATGCCAAGGGAAACTACAATTCAATTGAAATTGAGGGCAAAACACTGTGTCTGCAATAGGACCATAAACATATCCCAAACAGATGTATAGAGACCAGCTTCACAGAGTTTTCAGAAGTGGTCAGAGGTTTGGGGAATGCGTCAGTACAAATGTTTCAGTCTGGGTGTTCAAGCCTCCTCAGGCAAGAAATACTTAGCTGTTTCTGAAAAACCTGGCCCTTTGGAAGTGTTTCAAATGAAACCAAAAAAATCTGTCCCACCCTCAAAACTTTAGATGTCACTGACATAAATGATGGGACTTTGCCTTGCTCATGAGCCTACAATTTTAGAAGTGTTCCCAAAATGCTGCACACGCTGATATGCCTGTCTTTCCAAGCCTGGTCATGTAATAGTCTGTAGAAGCCAAAATGCAAGTTTTTACCAGCCTGAACAATAAAGAAGGGGTCTGACTCAGGTATCCTCCTGACAGTGGGACCCAAGGGTTCCCATTGCAGGGGCTATTCCTTCCAATCAAGACTCTGCATTCTGTTTTTCTATTACAGAGCTGCCTGCAAAGATAGGTCTTGAAAATAATCTTGGCCTTTTATTTTGCCTGACCTTCCCCCATGCTTTTTTCTATAATTTCAACTTCAATTTTTTTTTCAGCATTTCAATAAATGGCACATCTGCAATTCAGCATTTTGCACCAGCCTAGAAACAGCGAAACTGGGAGACAGGGAAAAAGAAAAGACCAACACTACTTGTAAAACAGTTTAACAAAGAGTTTGAACTAATATAAGCCTATTGGCCTTACAATCAGCAACAAGAGCTTTTACTAGTACTTAGCTTTTAACTGCAGCATTCCACAAGAATCTAGAGGAGGCAGCATCCCAACTAATTAGGTAGGCATTGCCATCAGGAAAACACAACAAGGAAACAACTGCACAAAAACTCTCTGCTGTGTTATTTGTCTTGGTCTCTTGGGCCACACAAGCACACAAAAAGGCTCCCAGATGAGCTGTGGCACAGCTCCTAAGACAGCTGCTCTGGACAGACAGCTGTATTTTGGGTGGAATTAGGTGTTTAAAGGCTCTCAGAAAGCAGCTCCTAGCTGCAAGAAGCCAGAGAGCTCCTCCAAGGGGAAATTTTTTTTCCTTTTGACTCACCTGGGGAAAGCTGCTGCTTGTAATCGATGATTACTTAAGTCAGCTCTAATGTCTGGCTACCAGCTGGCAAGATGCAGCAGTCTGCACAGAGCTCAATCTAGGATCACGGAGGAGCTTTCTATCAGAAAAATGACTTTTGGTGCGTGGAAAGCGAGCCCAGCAGCTGGGAGAAAGGACAGAGTCTGGGGAGGCTGTGAAACCTTGCTCTTTCACACCGATGGTGCAATCAATATTTACAGCCTTTGAAAGTTCTCTCAACAATTGCATAGCACCAGCCCATCCGGGCAAATTATCAGACAACTCTTCCAAGGCACAAGCGAGTCAGTCTCAAGACAGTAACGAGAGACGTAGCATGCATATCTCTCACCTAAGTACACCTCAGAGTGAGCTTGCCAGAGTTTTTATACGCTTCTGAAGCATTCAGAACACTCCATCTCCTAGTTACAGCAGAAACCAGCTGCATTTAAATTAAAGGCAGGTGAGAAGGAAAACTAAGGTTCAGGCACCAGCTGCCATCCCAGGTAAAAGCAGTCAGAGCAGCACAAGTGTCTAGAACTAAAGGCTTCTTTCCCTCTTGGGCCGCACCTCAGGAGCAAGACAGGTGGAGGAAGCATTTGGCTCACTTTGGGCTTTGCTTTCTCTGTGTCTCCTTTGAACAGCTGTCACAGTGTCCTGCTGGTACCCAGGACCAGCTGAGGAGACAGGGATCTCCTTTGACTGTCCTGTCTCCACAGCTCACTCTCAAAACAGTGGACTCCTGTACCAGGGGTTAACTGGAAACAAAGAGGGTCAAACAAGACAGTCAGTGTCAGCTCTGCCAAATGAGCTGCCAACCAGTAAGACAAGAAAGCCCTCACTAAAAACAATCACAAGATGCAGGAACTACTCTCAGTGCCCAGATAATCCTCCACAGGGCCCTTCCCCACGTGCAAGTCTCTCCAGAGCACTGCAACCAGAAATTCCAAGCCAGACAAGAAGCTTTTCAAGGCAGACATTAAACATTCATTTGTAATAAACACCCTCCTGAGCCCCAGGGACCAGTGAGAGGTGTAGGGAAACACAGCAAACAGAATCCAGAGAGGCCAGATGCCTTGCACTGTGGTTATTCGAACACGTGAAGAAAAATAAGAGAAGTGTTTTCAAAATGGTCCATGCACCAAGAAACAGCAATGATGTTTTATATTTTGGACACTTTAGTTTTTCAAGGGCAGTTTTCCCTTATCTCTGAACACCAAGAGCGCATGATTCTCACTGTTATTTTAGAAATGCGTACAAGAATTTCAAACACGCCCTCTGCTTTCCAGCGTAATCCTTGGACTGAAATGTCTCCACACCTGCCATCATTTTATCTTCTCTCTACAAAGCAGGGGGCAGTTGGGGAGAGCAGGGGAAAAAGGGATCTGTGAGACCACAAACCAAAGGCTGGTACTCATAAGAGCAGCTGGCTATTGCTCATTTAATGGCTTTGGCTTGTCAAGTTAGTCTTGGATTTTATCTGTCTATTGATTTTATATTCGTGGTACTGTGGTTTTAAACAGAACTGTGGAGTTCTTGCAACATATAATAGGAAAAGTCTTGCAAAATCAGATGGAAGGACACATATAAGGCACTCTGCAACCATCACTGAGGGTGGAGGTCACTATACGCAGTTTCCATGGAAAATGCTTATAACTCAACAATAGATATGTGTACATTTGTCATAGAATTACTTAATTTCACATAAGCCAAAAAATAAATATTTAAATGATTATAGTTTGAGATCATAGAAAGAAGATGGGCAAACACAATGAAACTAATAAAAATGCAGCTGAGTGCATAGCTGAAGCTTTACAGCAAATTTGTTCATTTATGGTAATGTCCACTGTGCATTAGCATTTCCATAAATGCTCCACAAATAAGTTTAAAAAGGATTGTTTCAGTTTCTGCTGATAATCAAGTGTTAAAGAATGGCTGCAGAATAAGAATTTTGTAATTCAATGCAAATATTCGTGCAAGAAGCTAGATCCTATGAATTATACGCATTTAGTCAGGGAGCAGAAATACTATTGCATGACCTATATGTCAAAATACAAACTGAATCGTGCAGCTGGAAGCTGAACACTTGAATACCAGCCACAGAATACTAAAAAGGAATTGCTTGTAAACAATCAGCAAACGAAGAAGCAATCTATGAATAATTTCAAATAACTCATGCAATTCAGAAGTTAGTCAGTTATTTGTAGACAATTTGTCAATAGAACTCCCATAAAAATGTATTTTAAAATTTCTACAAATTATCATGTAGATATCAAAAGAGCATTTATGATTCATCATGAAGAGACATAAGTATTATACCAGGGGTTGAAAAGGCATTTTCTTTCTTGTATTATATTCTGTAACCAATCAGGTGCATTAGAATAATGTTTTTAGTTATAATTCTGCTGATTCCCAAGGCATAAGCCATTAGTGAGTGATGGAGGCATGATGATGAAACTTGATGGCTGAGTAATGTGATTCACTCTCACCAAGTTTGAGCAGAATCTGACGTCAATGAATCTGTACTTCAATGTACTAATGTCATTATTCAATCTCATTCTTACAGGTGACCATACCAGAAAACAATTTCACTTTCTTGATTTGGAGAAGTGCAGTGACCTGTGATTCAATACAGAGCACAGCTCTCTTTAATCCTTTAAAAATTTAAAGCACCTGATTTGGCACCATTGTGCAGTTGGGGAAAAAAAAGACCACAAGCCCTCCTAGCAATGGATTTTCCAATGGCTAAGAGCTGCAGGACAGGGATCTCAAGCTGTACATGACAGCTATGAAAGAAGATTGGTGACCTTCCTGCACCGCTAAATCAATTATTTGTTAGGTTTACCACAATACTGCATGGAAAGGCAGCAAGCAGTCACCAGTAAGCCTCAGTCCCCCAGGTTCATGGCTGCAGTTCCGGATGGAAAATTCATAAGCCTCCCAGTTCGTGAGGAAAACAGCAGGTTATGGAATACAAGGAAAGCTGACCCTGTTCAACTTAATGAGATCTACTCCAGGAGCAAAAGGAAACACATTTTTAGAAGGGTCTTATTCTAAAGGAAAATTCCCAGAGCCACAGATCTTGTAAAAACATGAAGTTTCCTTAACCTCAGTAATAAAATGGCAGGAGCCAACACTGCTGTAGAGATTTTACAACATTCAAAAATTATTTTATCATTCTGCTTCTCTCATCAATTTTGCATTTCATTTGCTCTTCATTTGGTTATTACACCAGTTCCTCTACTGCTGTAACAATGGAGGTAAGTACGTGACATCCTTTGTTTCACACAGAAGCCTTTGCTTCCTTCCTCTTGACCTGAAATTAGGAGCACTGCAGTGGATGGTCCGAGAGACCTGAATCACACTGACTAAATAACCCAGTTTGCTAAATCACAGAAACCACAGCAGCAGAAGGGTGGAAGCAACCTCCCTTCCAAACAATTTGAGGGCTTTGTGACTCTACACTAGGTCACGTATCTTCATTCATTTGGGGTCCTACCACCTGCCCCTCCTAAAAGGTTTAGATCCCTGCTTGTTACACCTCAGCAGTGCAACGTATCTCCACAGCCTTCCATGAATTACACATTTGGGGAAATGTTAACAACCATGAGACTTGTTGCGTTTCCTGAATGTTTTGCAAGTGGTCTCAAACACTCGTCCTGTTTCCTTCAAGTCAGGTACAAGACCAGATGAAGAATTTGCTCTCAGGTGTATCTTGCTATCTCCTGAAAAGCAGGAGGGCAACTTAAGTAGATGGTTACTTTTTGAAAACTACTTCTTTTCCCTGCAATTGTACCCCTCCTTGTCCACATGAGCTTTACTGGCAGTGAATGCTGTAACAAGGACAGATTACAACTTGCATTAGCGCATCAGTGGAGTATAACAAAGCCTTCAAACAAGACTGATGTATTTGGAATTGAGAGAGAGACAAGGTAATTGAAAAGGACAGAAGAGTTGTCACAAGTATACTACGTGTTTGGTTTGGAGTCCAACATTTTGGAAGTGGCTCTGGTATGGTTGTCTAGTCAAGATTAATCACACTTCTGCCAGCACTCAGCCAGGCTTCCGCGATGTCCCTTCCCTGGACGCTCTCTTCTCCTGTTTGGGTCAGCAGTTAGAGGAAATCCTAGGAAAACAAGCACCTCCTCTGGGGCTGTATTTAAACAAAGAGACAGCTCCTCCTGAACAAATGCCACTGTTATAAAGACATCTAAATCATTTTTCAACATTTCACAACGTGTTTAAGGAGGAGAGATGCTGTCAGGCTGAAAAGCAGGCAGCAGGCCATTAGGAACCAGCCACACTTCTTGGATTGACTGACTTTAACTCTCTTCTGTATAGTTCTTGCCCTGCTTCCTCGCAGGAAAAAGTTGCAGTGCAGCTGTTTCACACCCCCCAGCTGCAGAGGCTGGGCAGAGTTTGCCCAGGAACCCTTGGAGCTCTCCCTGCCAGGGCTACAGGCAAGGAAGCTGCCAACCTCATCCTCCTGCTAAACTGAGGAACTTTGCTGTCATGAGAACACCAAGCCAATACACCACAATTTTGGAGCCTCACAGAAAACATATCTTTTAAAAATGAATAAAACATCTTTCTTACTTCTAAAAAGGAACTGTAACACCACCAGGAAAAGGAAGCAATTCTCAAAAACTTTACTCCTTCCTAGAGAAACAAACAATTTTATTATCTCTTCTCTCACTAATGTGCCCCTAACCTATCCCAGCTTCACAACTACATTTCCTCCAACAGATGGTCTAAGTGATTAACATAACTTTGCTAAACTTGGGGAAAGTGTTCTCAACATGTATTTATTTAGTTTCAAAGGCTGATGCTTCTATTTCAGATTTGAGAAACCACATTTACATGTTTAAAAGATTGCCTCCCCCAACAGTATGAATAGACCTAATAAAAGATCCAACCTACTTTCCCTGTCAACCTTACCCAAGAAACTGACACTGATAGTTGTGTTTCAGTACAGCTCTTCCCAGTGAATCTGCTTACATGTCTCTGCCGGCCTGTGTTCATATTTCAGTCAATAAAGGACGAAACACTAAAAGCAACAGCTTTCCCCTTGAAGCATACCAAGGCATTTTCTTGCTGTAGCATTTGTATTTGCTACCAGTACAGGCAGGATTGTGTCTTCCTCCTCTTAGGCCAAGTGCTCAGGGAGGAAGAGATTAGCAGGAGAGGAGCTTGCACTCACAAGCAAGAGGCCCTGCTTTCAAGTCCTTTGTACAGTATTTATAAAGTATCGATGGAAGCTGAAGGTGGCAGCTGGTTAACATCCTCTAACACCACTACAGAATGGTTTTATCCAGGAGTTAGCGAGAGCCTCATAATTAATTGAGGCTGCAGAAGGAATGCAGGCAGACTGACTAATTACCTGCGATACTGTGGCTAAGACGCTTGTTGTTGGAACACGTGTTAGGGGATCTCCAGTGCTCACAAGCAGTCAGGATCTCTGTTTCGTGTCTCCTCTAAAGATGCATTTCTAAATACCTAACACAGCTCCCTCATTCAGAGCCTTCACTCTGTGTGGTATCGCTACAGCCATCACTTTCCTTTGCCTCACAAACACGGCCTTGCTCAGAGCTGCCATCCCCTCCTAGCAAATCTAACATTTACCTGCGAAATACTGACCAGCAGGAGAAATCAAGTGTGAATACTGAGGGCAGCATAAAATAATGTCAGAATTGCCACTGCCAACCCTCCAAGCTGAACACGTACTTGGAAACAATCAGAAAACCATTCTTGCACTGCGAACCTTGTGAGGTTCAGCAAAGAGAGCACAAGGCAAGTGGAGCAGGAATATAAAAAAAAAACAAATCACATCTTTCAGTGGAAGGAAAAAAATAGCATAATTTAAAACAAACTTTCATACAGCATTGGCCAAAATGCCTGCTAAAGGTACTTATGCAATAAATCAGCTTTTGATTTCTGCTTAACCTTGTGACCTTTTAAATCTGTGAGTGGAAAACTCTCTGGTTAGAAAAAAAGTAAAAGGAGAGATCAAGTTAAATAGTTCACCTGGCAAATATGCAAGAGGCTTAAAAACTACCAGTCTCATTTCCCCAGATTAATCTTCAGTGCAAACGTGAAGATGCTAATGATTTATTTCTCACCCCTTGGCACCAACTCCCTCTCGGTCTCTTTAAGACAGAAAAATGAATAATAATAATGATAATAATAACAAATTTATGTGCTCTTTTCATCAACAACTCTGAGCTCTCATTTCTGACTTGGTATTAAAACATCAAAAACAAGCTCCCCAGCCCCCATCCCACACAGTGATCAATGGTTCTTTACCACGTATAGGAGATCTAAAGAGGCACTTATTGCATTTATTATGTTACAGTCACCAGCACAAATTCTTTACAAAACGTAGTAATCCTGTCCACGTGACACTTAACTCCCCAGCAGGTCCTTTTGCAGTCAGGTTACTAACCTTCATACTATGTAGGTAAAGGAAGATTAACTCTGAATATGTTGAAACCGAATTTATAGTGTGATACCTCTTCCTTTTGTTCAGTTCTAGGCCCTGCTGGCCTCTATCTAGGACTTGACAAATCTCATTTGACATTGCTGGCAAATGCTTCTTGATGGAGCATTTGGGATCAAAGAGGGTCTTCTCATTTCAACCCACTGCAACTCTGTTGGTCTAGTCTCACTTTAATTTGTCTTCCTAGTCCAGCAGAAACATCTAGCAAGCAAGCAAGCAAAAATAATTCCTTTCCTGTTAGAAATTCGGCTCTCAAAAATTTATTTCTAAGTTCTGTGTTTTATCCACACTGACTTTAGAGCAAAATACCATATTTTCAGAACATAATATCCTATTTCTAAACTTCAATAGGCACCCAAACTCCTATAAGCTAATAATATTCTCATTACAAGACTGAAGAGGAAACTCTGAATATTACTTTACATTCTTAGCAAACGGCAGGTGTTTTTTCTCTCCTGTTCTCCATCCTGAAGTAGCACCCAACAGACGTGCAAGCACAGCTTGTTCTGCCCAGGTCAGGAAACCCTCAGAGCAGCGGCCTGCCCTTTGAACCAAAGCAGCAAGAATTCTCATTAGGTGTCAGCAAGGTAAGGAATAGAAGCAGCCACTTCACTCCCCCAAGCAAGGATAAGCCAAGCAACCCAGCTGGGTTGTCCAGCAAAACATTCCCATGACATCTTTGCTCCAGCTTGTTCTCCTCCGGGCTGTTCTGTAGAGAGGCTTTTGTGCTGATAACATGTGCGACATCCAGGTGCAGGCAAGAGCAACAGGGCTCATTCAGCACAGTGCAGAGACACCAGGAAGTGGGTGGGGAGGAAAAGAAATAAGGGGTAACAAAAGAAGGCAGCAGGTCCTGAAACTCTGAAGTGCTTTAATCTAATGAGAAAAGGATTTTACAAAGAGCAGCTATGAACCTGCTCAAAATCATAAGCATCCAAATGGAAAACATGCTGCCAAAACCCACCTGCCACCACAAGTACAGCTACCAATCGCTCCTCCCCAAAGGAAATGGCAGCCTTGTATTTCAGGGAGTCAATCCTGTTTCCAAAATGGAACATTGATAATATACAGCTGATAAGAAACAAAACTCCTAATAGCCATGAAACACAGAGCCATTCAGTGAAAGAGAATCAGACTTGCAGCTCTCTACTTGACAGTGGCCGCCAAGGACAAATCCTTGCTTTGAGTAGGGAATAGACTGCAAAAGCAGCCAGGGTATCATTTTTATTGGGTGCTGTCAGGAGTTTTAAGATGGATTAGGCAGAATCCCTAATCCTTTTCCTCCATCAACTCCAGTCAGATCCTGGACTGCCAGAGATCCATTTTCGAGGATGTCTAAAATGAGATCTGAGAGGTTGAATTAGAACTTCCTTACCCTAGTCACCTCCTGAGATGACAGGATGCAAATTCACTGGCACCCCGAAGATGGACCAGATGAGCACTGTTGTCCGACACAGGCACAACAGCAGGACTTGTGTGGGCTAGGAAAAACAGAGGCCTAGATAGACAGGGAAGAAGGCTTTGCAAGAAATCTTCACTTTCTGATTTTCAGATGTTGAACAGACTCAAAACCCTGTCACACTTCACCCCCTTCAAAACAAAGCAAGTTGGAAGGAGGAGAGGCTATTTGCTTGTTTTAGTGATGACCTTTTTTTTCCAATCACAAGCCTAACTGATATTTTCTAGCCAAAAGTTCTTCCCAGATTCAAACAAACAAACAAACAAACATGCTCAAAACATTAAAACTCTAATCTTATAGGTTTTAGTTTTTAACATTTTGACTTCATAGAAATTCCACAGAAAAGAGTGTATCTTCCAAGACCTCAAAATAATTGGGAAGAAAAGACTAAGGCATTTAGGAAGAATGTATATCGCTGGCTCAATCTAAACTGATTAATCAGCAGAGCTCCTAACCCCAGGCTGGCTGGAGCCCTGGCTTCCCCAGCTTAGACACTAACTGTAGTCACTCACTATTATTCAGCACTGGCTCAGCACAGACAATATACACACTTAGCACTGTAAAAAAGCAAAGGAAGGTACTCTTCCTGCCTCAGTGGATTTATTTTCTAAGGCCATCAATTTCATCCTGACATTTGGTACATGTGGCAATCAGCAGATGGAAAACTGTCAAAGCACTGCATCCTTTTTACCTTTCTTATACTAAAGAGAAAAAAGCTACATTTGGTGACTCCTTTATGAAAACAAAGCTGGTCAAAACATTTTGAGCTCAAACTTCCTCTCAAAATGAGAGAAGAAAAAAACACCCCATGGTAATCCCTCCTGGTTTTCAAATCACTCTACCTAAAAAGCAGCTTTGAAGAAGATAGTGTTCAAAGAATATTTGGAGCTAACCGAGCACAGCTTATGAGGAGCCAGCAGAGCTCGAAGCATTCTGATTCTCACTCGGTAAGGAGGTGCTGGTTTTAATGTGATTGCTACAAAAGCAGAGACAGGAAACCCTCTTCAGGCCTGCCACAAGGCACTCTAAACTTGGTAAATTTAGTTGCAAATGTATCTTAATTTTTGAGGGTAGGATTAGGTAAATGGAAAGAAACTTTGTGCTGGCTTAGACAAGGCGGTGACTTTGATGTCCCCGGCATGTGCCGTGCTGAACTGCAGCCTCACACCTGATCGACACCCACCTGCCAGATCAGTCCCCATGGCAGCCGGCAATTGCAGTGACTTGCTCCACTTTGTGGGCCACGCTAGTGCCAAGCCATGCTGCAAAAGCAAACTTCACCCTTCTTGGCCACAGATGAGGATGAGCTAAAGCCTTCATCTGATAGGTAGATAGGAATAAATAGACCTGGGTTTTTTCTCCAAGCTGTTAAGCCTGTAATAATGTGCACACCAGAATGAATGCAGGGGGGAATCTACCCTGAGGAAAGTGCTCTAAACATTACTGAAAGGAAACCTGCCTCAGTTCCCACTGAAGGGAGCTGGAGGAAGCAGAGATCCATCCACAGCAGCTGACTACATTGCTACAATTTTTTCCAAAGCTTCCTTGGTTCTAACAATCACATCTACCCTTTATGGATATAATTTTTGGATGCCCAGACCACAGCTACAAACATCCATCAGAATGGTGCTGTCAGAATGCAAACAACCTCCTGTTGCCCCTGAACACAAAGTCTCTTTTCTCAGGCAATGTTTCCCAGCCTCTGGGAACCATTCAGATGTAGCTAACAGCAATGCTAAATCGACGTGGCTGTAAACCCCACATATTTAAATTCCTCAGTTTCTATGGCAAAATATCTAATGACTTTATTTTATGGAGAGTAGAAAGGGATACCAGAGTAACTAAAAAGAAAGTATCCTGCAATGCAAGGAGATTTCTATCACCCTTTGGTTTTTATGCAGATACCTCATTTAAAGGAGAGCCCAGATCAAAGAAAAGAGACATAGGTCTGAATGAAGTTCACTGGAAAGCCTGAAGTTTTTACTCTCTCACAAAACAATGGATTTACTCCATGGGCAATTCCTTCTTCCTCTCCTCTCTTTCATCCCATATGTTGCCTCTGAATTTGAAAGACTGCCCAGCCCCTCCTGTAGCTTTATGCCACTTCACCCTAGCCAGCTTAGGCAGAACTGAGCTGAGTTTGATGTCTCCTCTCCTGGCACAAGCACCATGGGTGCTGCCAGGCACTTTAGAGAGGCTAGGGAGAGTGGCTGTTACCTCCATCAACATCTGGAAGAGGAGTATGCCCTTTGGAGCCTCTGGGCAGCCACATCAGTGTGACATCGCACCAGCCTGAAATTGTCCATTTAAAAGTGAAAAAGAGACATAGCCCAGCCCTGGCACACTCCACAGGGGCGGTCAAAGGGGAGATAGGCAGCAGTTGGGCAGGTACACAAGGTATTCCCTACTTCTACCCTCCTCAAGGCAGCAAAAGAAGAGACTCCCGGGCCTCTGCCCACCCATATCTCTGCAGGGGAAACACCAGTGGTGCTGCCTGAGCCCAGCCGCAGCCGCCTGAGGCAGGGCAGCCATCAGCAGAGTCACCAGCCCGGAACAGAGATGAATTTAAGGCTACATTCAAACTGTGATTTCAGGTTTACATTTGGGAACACGCACTCTGGACAGCAAACAAACACGCGAGTCTCTGGGTGCCAAGTCATGCAGGGAGGCAGCAGAGGGAAGGGCTGAGCGCTGCTGGCCAGGCTCCATCCCTGGGGCCTCAAGCCCCAGCTCTGACGCAGAGTTCCATTGTGAACGAGAGATCTCGGGGGAAATGCTCACATCCGGGCAAACATCCCTTTTGAAAAACCGAACCAGTAATTAAGCCCTCAACTTTCTGAGCAGGCTGAAGCACACAAAAAGTTTAGTCTCAACTGGCAGTGTAGCAAATCAAGCACCATCACACCCAAAGCAAGGACAGCTACCCACTAAAGGTGCCTTGAACTGAGTGTGTGCAGGAGACGCGCCTCCTTTCCATCTGAGGGTAACAACATCCTCCAACTCACTGAGCTGAGCCAAGCACACCAGAAGTCAGGGTGGCAAATGACAGCATTATGCATCAGAACACAAATTATGTAAAATTATGCACACAAACACACAGGGGAGGAGAACATCCAACTTCTTCTCCCAGTTGTGGCAGACATTACCTCTTCAGCATGTGCTTGCAAACTCCTTAAAAACCTCAAAGAACGTCTTTCTGGCCTTGCATATTCCTATCTCCTCCCTGCCCTCCTTTTCACAAAAATTCCTCATAGCAAAAATAGCCAGCAATGAACATACAATACAGAATAAAGGCTGGATTTTCTGCTTTCTGATTACAGTTTCACAACCCTGTGGCTCCATTTGCTTTGGTGGTGTCACTTCTGCTTTATGAGGGAGGGAAATCTCAGGTCCCCAGTGTGCAACTCAGGCACAACACTGTTCCTGTAAAGTGGTTCAGTCATACTCTCAGAAAATAACTAGAGCCAAGAGTGATTTTATAAGCTTAGAGGAAAGTGTCTCAAGCAAGACACAATGGCGTGGATTGTGAAAGGCACAAAACACCATCTATACCCTTCGCCCTAGGCTCGATGTAGAAATCTCTGACTGCTGACCTCTGTTAACTTTTGCAGACTTTCTAATTCTGTTTTTAAAGCAGATAAAAACGAGTAAATGAGTCAACCATCTTGACAAGAAACCCTGCTTTCCATGCCCATTAAAACCCTAAACCCTTTCAAATCTTCTCCAGCAGCTGCAAGCATCTTCCCAATAGTTTCTGGGATTCCTGGCGGCTGGCTGCACAGCGAGCCACAGAAACCTCTAAGGATTCCTGCCTCTCTCCTTGCAGAAGTAAAGACAGAGATTAGATTTGTCAAATGGGGATAAGAAGTTAACGGGGCTGATAAGGTTAGACATGCCAAGCGATTCAGCAAACAATTCTGGAAAGAACGATTAGATCTAGGCTAACTAAGTATGATAAATGCTGACTTTAACCCAATTACTTACAGTGATTTTAGACGTCTGGGAAGAGCTGAGCACCACAGCATTGCAATCAACGAATGTGCATGAAACTGGGCAGGCTCCCTTCCTCACTCCACCTCCCAAAGACGTAGAAATTCAAGCTGAACGGTTTTTGAGAAAAAAAGGTCTCAGAGTTTTTCTAAATCTAGAAACTCTGTGCTGGTTGTAGACAGGCTTTAGCAGCAGGGAAATCAAGATCAGTTCCTGGTTTTATTTAATTATTTTTAATTTCAGAAAAGAAACTTGTCTCAAAGACTTCCACGGTCTGATGTAAGTTAGAAGCCAATAGAGACATACGCTTGGTCTCTGCTGTCTGAAGAAAGCCTTTTCCCCCTACAGATGTCATCAAATGGAATAGTCAAAAGAAAATATTTGTCTTAAACAAATGCTCTATTTCTTTTTCTCTAACCTACAATCCAAAGACCCTGAGGTCATTTTCTACCTCAACTGGTGCCTCCCCAGTTTCTGTGGCTCTGCACCATCACCCTGTAAGAGTGAAAGTCACCCCAGACAGAGGCCAGCCTGAGGTCTGGGGCTCACTTAAGTCATACAGGCTTAATGCAAAGATCAAGAGCGTTTTGAAACCAAGACCGTTTACATCAGATTTAAAAAAGTCGAGATGGGAAAAATATCCTGGTCTCTTAGCTGCTCACCAACACATGACATTTAATAATAGCAAAGACAACAACTGTAGGTTAGGCCAAAAAGTTTCTCAGTTAGGTTAGCTTTGATGTACATGTCTTCAATAATAAACTCATTTGCTGTTTGTGTTTTCATGCTGAGGCCTTATCCAGAAGGAATACTGCCCCTCTGTTTTTTCCAAAGCGTCTTTCATTTATGTCATGAAACATATCAGTCTAGTTTTTTTGATCTAATTTAATCTGTGGTCCTGGCTTGTCCTAGCACCAAGATATTTCTTCAGTATGTTGTTAAAGAGCATAGATACATTCACACGTGCTTCAACACACTATTTTGGACAGAGAAGTTTTTGGGGAAATTGCTTGGAGAGGTTTAAAAGAAATAATGTTCTTTTATTACTAGGAGTCATAGAACATAAATACAGCTCCGAGATATTTTTCCTTTTTCAAAAAATTCTGTACTCTAAGAAAAGCCTTGTAGCTACCACAAACTGGCAAACTGCAGATCCAAGGATTATTTTGTAGAAAAGAGTATGAAAATATTTTTATTGCATGCACTCAGAGCTACAGTGTTCTTGAATTATGCCGGATGTCTAAAACAGACCTGACTGTAAATAGGATGCACCAGTATGGCATGTGTTGAAATTAAATCCAAAATACACGAAAGAAAATTTTGCTTCAAGACTGTGCACTCCCTAACTACTCCAGGGTTACGGTATCTTACGTGTATTCTCTCTTTGCAATGCTTTTACGAGCCAGGGAAACTCGAGACAGTACAGAGAGCATCTGAACAGAGCCCAGAGGTCTCTGGCTGCCCAGAAATCCCTGCACTCCCACTCTGCAACCAAGCTCCATGTGCTTGGTCTCTGTATACCCAGGGTAGTGCCTGCCAACAGCCCCACTAACGAGCCTCTTGGAGACAGTTCTTTATTAGTAGCAGCACAACTCTGTGTTTTTACGTCTAAATGACTTCCAGGCTAAGATAGCATGCAAATAGTAGTAGGCAAAATTCCTCCAAGTCAGCTGTGATGGACCCTAAAACAGCACTACTCTCCTTAGTGCGTGCAGATAGACAGGCTCAATTCAGGACCACCAGCAGAAGGTAAGAAGGGCTTAAGAACCTAAGGACCTGCATTTTTCCTAAAGGGTTTAAGGAATTTCGGCTGGCAAGCAGGTGAGGGAAGGAAAACTTTGGATGGATGACATTAGTTGATTTAAAAGGTTTTGTATTTTGATCATGGTCGGAAATCTAACTACTATAGAATCATAGAATATACTGAGTTGGAAGGGATACATCTGGATCATCAAAAATCCAACTCCTGGGTGCCTCCTGGGTGCTGGGCAAAACTGGGAAAAGAAATGAGTGTGAAACAGCACTAGCTAGAAGAATTATCCAAGAATGAACTACTCAGATGCACAAGTAATGCATTATCTCCAGGAAGAGGGGTGAGGCGTTAAAAATGGTGTGGGAAAGAAACCAGGAGAAGTGATGAGTCAGCAAATAATCGGTTAAAACATCTAGCTTCAGCTGTGAGGCACTGGCCCACTCAAAATCATACTTGGAGCAGAGCCTAATACTCTCCAGCTGCTCCCTTCCACCATAAACTCAGGGGCACTAATTTTGACCAAAAAGGCTGGGGCAAACCCAAGAGAGTCCTATGAAAGTCCTAGAAAGATCCCCATGAGAAACAAGCCAGATGAGGCACGCAGCTACTCCTTCATTCCCCATTTCACCGGGTAACATGGACACCGCGAGCTCTGCTGGGAACCAGTGCAGCACCGCAATTATTTCTGTTCTCTAAACAAAACTCCACTGGGCTTGGGTGATTAGATGCTTAGAGCCAAGAAGCAGGTGGAAAAATTTTGTTTGGCAGTGATTCAGATCTGGCAGTGCCTCAAGGGACAACAATGTTCGAGGGTTTAACAACACTCAGTCCAAGGCAAATTATGAAGACCACAGACTGGCGTGAATTGAGAAGCCCCCATTAGGCAGCAGATGTGTGAGGCATTCTCCTGGTAGGGCACAGGCAGGCACAGCAGGTCCTGAGAGGAG
Source organism: Rhagologus leucostigma (assembly GCA_013397725.1). Lineage (NCBI taxonomy): Eukaryota > Metazoa > Chordata > Aves > Passeriformes > Rhagologus > Rhagologus leucostigma. The sequence goes on along the minus strand of VZTD01003430.1, from coordinate 3,131,920 downwards.
GTGTGAGGGGCAGAGAAAGCTGTGCTGGCCAACTCTGCCACAGCCACCAGGATCACAAACCCAGCCTGCCACATGTCCAGTTGGTGCTGGCTGGCAGTAAACTACAACTGACCTAAGCTGTCAAAAGCAGTTTCTTCATTAGTGCAACCAAAAAGTCATCTCTGGGCAGCTTAGCTCAAAACATCAAATAAAGCTGATGTCAACACTGAAGTGTTGAATTTGTCCATGCAGCCAGAAGAAAGGAATGAAGAGAGCAGTCTCCAAAAAAATTAAGCTGCCTGTAACCCTGCTTATTGTCGATTAGAGCATTTGATGACTCATTCAAAAAGGGTCTAAGTATCATTCTGCCCTAGCCCTAAATTCCCACACAAGGTATAACATTTGTTTGGCCCATGATTTCAAACTTTGCTAACAACTGTTCCTGCTACATGTATGTGGACTGTACCCATAGGAGAAAGCTATTTTGGGTGTGAGGTACTCAAATCCAGAACACTGGTTCTGAGGCTGTTTGGCCCTCTTCATTCTGCACCTTGTTTTGCTGAACTCTTCTTCAATGCCCTTGAAGACACTGACAGGAGAGTAGGGAGAGCTACATTTACAAGAATTCCTCGTAAGCACCAGCCCCTGAAAAATAGACTGGGATACTGCTGCTTATAGGAAAGTAGAAATGAATGCTTTTGATATATTGCTTTCTCAAAGGATTAGAATAACTTTCTTTTCATTCCACATGAAGATTTATAGTGGGGTTTTAATTCCCTGTAAAGGAGCAGGGAGTACTCCATAAAGGATGGACATGGAAACTATGCAGACAAGACTGCTGTTGGGTTAACATTTACTTTAACTCTAATTTTCTGGTGACACATACAAGTGTTTGACAATAATAAAGGTTGTCAAAATATTTTCCATAATAAACTCCTACACACAGCACATTCACAAGACCAGCACAGTTTCCTACCCAGCTGGTGCACTAGCTGCTATCAAGATATTATCTGATTGCTAAGATGCCACTGCAGCTTGTGTGGGAGCTTGCCTTCTCACGATGGGCTGAAGCATTGCCCCTCCTCGTCCTTACATCTCTTAGCATGCACAGTGTCCTGCATTCTCACAAGTGGTGGCATTTGGGAAGCGGAGGATTTCTCATGTAAGGGTAACTAGTGATCCCAAAGTTATCAACTACCTCAAACCCAAGGCAGGTGAAGGCACTATAGCTCTGTTATAAAGGCCTCCGTGTATAATGCCTCCTGAGCAGACTGCGGAGGACAACAACAACTCCCCTGCTTTACTCCATACTCTCATGGTTACACATGCAGGATGCAAGGGTATGGGGGATTTCCATTTTTGCTAAACATAGCGGCAAGACAGAAAAAAAGTGAATTTAAGACGTACTCTCAATTTGAGAATGGCAGATTCATTCCCACTGCCTCCTATCTCTGGCTTGGGATACGAGCTCTGGAACAGGGATCCTGAGCCTCTTTATTTCAGACCTTCATTTTATGCCTTAGTAAAGCTTCTTTCCTCCTCCTTCCCCCCACCTCCCCTCCCCTTTTTTGTTTTTTATTAATTGGATATATAAAAAAGAGAAACAAACAAAAAAGTCCTCAAAAACCCATAATAGGGTGAGGCACCCATGCTTTCTGCCATAATAACATTCTCTAATTAAAACACAAAGCAGCCAGGGCTACAGTATTAATGGACATGGTTTCCTCTTTTCAAGTCTTGCCTGCTGACAGATCGCCTCATTCCTTCCTTGCTCTTGAACCTCTCAGGAAAAAAAATAATCCAGTTTGCTTATCTTACAGTGTGAGGTTGCCATGGAAACCGCATCCCCCTGTGAGATGCTCTGTCATAACATTTCAGCACTGTATGGAAGGCTTAAAGACACAGCATCCTCTACTCTGAGGGCTCCTGAGCTAGCCAGAGTCTTCGCAGATGAGCAGCTGTCAAACCTAGTGGAAGTCGAAAGTTGGGATGGAGAGATAGAGAAGTAACAGTAGAAATACTCAGTTGCCTGGTTCTTTGCAAAAATCCTCTTCTTGCATTGGCAGCTAATACTGACCAAGAAGTCCTTCAGTTTGGTGTAAGACACATTTTGCTCTTTGGAGAACCTGTCCCCTGACAGCCTGTTGAAAAAAAGAGTTCTGGCACCAAAACATAACCCATCATTCTACCACGGGGTAGCACAAAGCACCTCTTTAGTCAGGGTTTTATGTCAGATTAGTCTTTGAGCCCTATTTTCTCAGTCCTTTTGTAAGAAAGGAGGGGAAAAGTAGCAAGCACAATAATTGCCCATAATGGGAACAGGCCTCCTATAGCCTGCTCCTTAATTACAGGGATGGCTTCCAGGCTGTAATCACTAGGGGTCCAGATGGAAGTTCTCCAAGCTCTTTGAGGGACAGAATGTGTCAGTTATTAATTAAACATATGAGGCAATTAGCCTCAAAACTTCGTAGTAAATCACTACAGCTGTGTTACTTTCACTTTTTCCTTTGGTGAGCGCAAGTCAAATGCACAGTGTGTTTCCCAGGGGGGTCGCAAAGACTGCAGCCAAAAAGGATTCCCAAACAAGACCTTTGTTGTTGGGTGGAAAAAAGTATCCGCAGACAGAAGTCAGCTACTTCACAGTCACATCCCTCATGAGCGACGATGGATTCTGCGTACGAAAGCTATTCACCACTCAAGCTGTCTGGTGTGGAAGGCAGCTGAACCCTCTCTGCCACCCCAAACAGCAGCCTGAAGTTGTTCTGGCACAGCAGCAGGAGGAAACCATTCCTGTGATTGACGTGGTCCATATTCCAGCATCAGCTATTCACTGTAATTAACTGTTTTAGAGCTTGTCAAGATTTGTGTCTTGGTAGACTCTAGCACATATAGGACCCTGTTGCTGGTTGGTCAAAACAGCTTGAAAATGAGATGCTGTGTTGCAATTCTTTGTCTATCTCCAAGTTCAGAAACCAGGCCAAAACCACCACAGTTGTTAAAACCCAGTTAGTGATTTATTCCAGTATTTGTCTTCGCAGACAAAAACTCTCTCAGTCACATCAAGGCAGCCTGACGTCAGTGCATTGTTAGTCAGCTTTTTACTCTTTGGTTCAGTGCCACAGTTAGAGATTCTATCAACTACAAAAACCTCAGTTAGTTTCCCTACACTTTTCTCACATGTAGCTGACAAAAGATGCAGTAAGTCATAACTGACAACAGTAAGAACTGGGTGGCGACCTCAGACCTGTTTTACTCTAACACAAAAAGAACTTCAACCCAATTTTACTCTAATATAGAAAGAACTTTGACCCCTTCCTTAGACATTTTAGCATGCTTGGAGAAAACACTTTAAGAAAACTCATAGGGAAAATGGAGAAGAACAACACACGCAGGCTGTAATCACATGCTGCAAGCTCCCCCCAGTACTTGGCAAAACACAGCAAGAGTAGTCAAGGAGGCTTCTTTGGAGTGAGCAGCCACTGGATTCTCAAGAAAGATCAGTGATGATTGCTTGCCCAGTTCAGAGAACACAGCAGCCTGAAGGAGACTGGAGCCCACTGAAGGTTATGTAAGTTAGAGGAGGACACACATATCCTCTTGCCATGGAAGAGGATAGAACAGAGCCAAGAGCATGCCAAGTAGACCTTTAGTACACTTGAATTTAACAAGATGACAAATGATTGATGTGCAGAATAGTAAGTACTTCATGTGCAAGCTGTTCTCATTCCTAAATTTATTTCCCACCTTTGCTCAACAGGCCAGATATGAAAGAAATAAAGGGGCTTTCTCTGGCAAACCAGATTACCGTGTTGAGCTTTTTATGATAAAAACTGGATGCAGCTTCTCATGTCTACCTCATCCTTGTCCTGTCATTGTAACTCATGTTTGACTGCCGTGTAAGCAGAGACACATTTTAGCAGGTTTTCTGAAATTAATTCTATCAAATTCAAACTGAAGGACTAAATACTGCTGAATGTAAAACCATTCAGAATATTTGCAGTGAAAGAAAGTAAAGGAAAATATTGCCATCGTCTTTGATTTAAGTCTGAGTGAAGTTAAGTTGAATGACTTCAGAGTAGATTTGCAATGTCTCTAAAGCTTTATGCTTAGAAACAAGTAGATAATATATGCAGCCACACACATATGGGTCTTTTAATAGGGTGCTCTTCTACTGTACATTGGAACAAACTTCTCAGTTTTCTGCATAGCCAGTGCCATTTTCAGTGTAAACCTGGTAAGTTTATTCCAGAAAGGAAAAACAAAACAAACGAACAAAAGCACAACTCCCCCCCCCCCAAAAAACCCCAAACAAACAAACAAATAAAAAAACCTCCCAAAAATGAAAAACCAAACATCACCCCAGGAACTAAGTCACTTGTCATCATCCCCTTATAAAAAGGGGCAAGAAGGAACTTTTTGCAGACTGAAAGTTTTAAAATTTTAAACTGGGTTTCTAAATTGGGTGTAAGAAGTCAATCAGTTTACAGCCCTGCCCCGAGTAGTCAGAATGTTACAGCAGAGGGGTATTTTCATTTTCCCTAGCCAAAAAGAGTTTAATATGAAACTTAAAAAATGAAAGTAATTTAACCACACCAGTACATATAAACCTTGAGGGTCTTCGACATTCATGAAAGCGGGGAAGTTGTTCTGTATACAGAGGGTTACCCAAGAGTAACCTTATAAAAAACAAGCCTCAAAATCAACCCAAACATCAAAAGAATAATCTCTAATTAAATATGCTGGTGATTTTTTCAGCCTTTTACTAAGGTCTTGATGATCTTTTCTGATTTCCCAGAGCTCAGGCAGGAATAGCGACATTAAACATTCTGTGCGTTATTGGAAGAAAAGAAATAAGGGCAAACTGACACAAATTGCTTCAAATTCCTTTTAGGATCCTATACCTTGTACTTACAAAAAGGTGGAACTCCATCCTGGTCAATTCAGAACATATTTTCACTGCCAAACAAGCCCCAAGAACACTGTGGCCAAGCAGCTTCTGTTTTCTGGAGGTCACCGGCAAGGTGTCACACCATTTTGTGATGCACAGGCAGACTGTTTTTGTCCTTCAGAGTTTTTTTTCTTTCGTAATGGTTCTGGACCTCTCTGCCTAATTGCACCCACTTCATCTGTGAAGAGAGATTTATAATGCAACATATTTTTGAAGGATTAACTTTGACGCTGGTACATGGCCCATGCAGAAGTGACAGCAAAAAATTTATATTAGCTGTTGCTCCTGCCAAAGAATAACAGAGAAGCTTATTACACAGTCAATCTAACTCCCAAATTAGTGCTGATTTTCACCCCATGCCACTTTACTGCTGTTGATGATGGGAAGCAGCAGCAAATATGAAGCAAAAAGCCATCAGGAACCTAGCTGCCAATTTTTATTATTGAACGGGGTGACCAAAGTCTTTGTTCAGGTACAAATCTCAAAAGGCAGCAACAGCTGAAGACAGAGCACAAAAATTACTGGAGGAATCAGGGTCCTTGCAGAAAGGTTCTTGGGGAACTTCTAGTCCAGTGTTTCTAGTTCAGAAGTCTGGCAGAGCATCAGTCTCCTCCCTTCCTCCCTACTACTGAAGAATTCTCCTAGATGTTGTGTCCAAGGCAAGGCTGAATGCTTTGGGGACCCACAGCCACATTTTACTGGCACTCCTATCTCTGGGAAGCCAGAGCTTCACTTGAAACTTCTGGATATGTTGTTTAACCTATGGAGACCTCAGTACTAATTATAATGGCAGCAATCATGATCCCACCTGCAAAAGGATGCAGTAGGAAGACGGGCCTCCATCTAAACTTTCTCTGCCACAATTCTCTTGAAACAGAGCTCAAGTGGACAGGACATTCACTAGGAACAAACTGTGAACTGTGGAGGTTAGAGTATTTCCAATGCTGTGATTCACCACTGGTGCGATACTACTAACAGACCTAAATCACTGCAAGCAATGGAAGAGAAATCTGGAAAAACAAGATAAACTGGGCCGCTTTCTAGTATTCAACAGAAGGAAGGGGGGTTCTTTAGCATCTGTCTTTTGAGAAACACCCAAAGGCACAAGCCAGCCTTAAATATTCACAACACAATGCACTTAATAGGAGGCAAGGCTAGAAACTCTGCCCTGGAAAGACCACGACACGTTGTAACCAGAAAGTTTACATTTGGCTTCCCTTCAAAGGAATCCTGACTCCCCAGATCACCTGAACTGTTTTCTTTTCCCTGTGTTTTCCCATGTGCTGTTGATGCCTCCCTGTAATTAGTTAAAATCTTATTTCCTCTCTCCTGACCCTTATGCCTTACGGGTAAGAGGCAACTTCTGTGATGGAAACATCTTGTAGGACTCAAGTGCCCATCTACACAAAATAATTTCTGCTGAAGTTCTCTTTCAAAAGGAGGCTAGTGCCTTCCTCAGCTCTCACTGAAATTAGTTCTATCAAGTTCCAAGCTGGAGCCATCTTAACTGAAATGGTGCATATGTATATAAAGTTTGTCCATAGTTTGCACAGCTCCTCTGAGGATTAATCCAACCAAATAAAGATTATTGTCATAGATAATTGAAGACCCATAAAAAAATGAGACAAATCTCCTTGCAACACATCTAAGAGGTTACAAGTAAAATATTTCTTCTTATTCTCACTTTCTGCTCTTTGATACTATGCTTCACACATGGATTTGTTGTTGGCCTCAACAATAAATCTCTCTGTGTAATCTCTCTTAAAACTATTGCTTGGCAAGACTTGCTACCCCTGTTCACACTATGCATGGCTATTCTTATAGCTGAGTAGAACTAGTTTATGGTGAATTCTCAACTATCTCAACATCTCCAACTGCTACTGAAAGGCAGCATAGCAGTTGGAGGCGTCAAGGAGAGATCTGTCCTCAGATCAACTCCGATGCAGGAACTCCTCAGTCACGTCATGTACTTCCGAGCATGGCAAGACCAGGCTGACAGTCTGGGCCTGACAGCTCAGTGACATCTCTTGTGTTCACTTGTTAATAGAGTCTAGAAAAGCTTTTTATGGTAGCTGACAGAAGCCACAGTAGTAACTTCAGATAGGCTCATGCTACACTTATTTTGCTAGTGTTTGGTTTAATGAAGTGCTTCCATAAATTTTCAAAGTAGACCCCTCTCACCAGGGAATGCCCAGATTAGACAGGGACAGATACCTTCAAGGATTTAAAGACCAGCCTTGTAATTTTGCTAAAGAGTAACTGTGACTCACCACTCTGCAAACTGGTGGGTCAGTCCAAGGCCCAGCACGAAGGGGCTACTAGACAGAGATTTAGAGTCATGGCTTCAAAAGATCATTACTGTGGACTGAATAAGTGGTACCGTGGGTGCCAGATGGGAGGGTAGCATTAAGCAGGGCAGATGGAGCCATGAGCTGAGGGAGGTAAGGGAGCAGACACAGGGTTATATCCTGCACTGTGGGCACTGCACAGGGCTAACACTAGAGAAAGTGAGCAGGCAGGGAGTGCAGCTCACCAGCCCCTCCAGAGGAATCCGCTCCCAGCCTCCAAAAGCACGCTTTTCATAATTCAGCCAACAGCTCCTTAATGTACAATTTCACCCTCCACACCGCAATACGGGGAGCGATGCATCCAATCAGGGATGGCTCCGAAGTGCTATGCCAGCAGAAGTAGCTGAGTAAATTACAACACTCTCCTCAGCTGGAGACAAGATCGTGGAATATGAATGGTTCACAAAGAAATCCAGATAACAAAGCACATTTAAAGTATGTATAGCTGTGGTGTCTGATAACATGAGAGCCCATTAAAGGACCAAGGGGTGCCAAAAATACGCTTCAAGTGAAAAAACAAAACATAACCACAACAAAAACCATAAGAAGCAACACATGTAATGGAAAAGGGGTAAAAAAAAAAAGAATTCCTGTGCATGAGGCCACAAACCACACAAAGGGGCCTTCAAGACCACAAGCTCTACTGCTGGACACTGACATCCCTGGCATGTGCAGCAGGGTCAAATCAAGCACACCACAGCTAGGCTCGAGTAAGGCGATATTGCAGCTTTGTGTGGAGATGCAAGCTCGAGTTGTGGAGGCAGTAGGAAGGCCACACCATCCTACATATCTAAGGCTCTGTTTGCTGCTTGTCCTGATGTCATTGTATTACTTCCAGTTACAGAAGCACTTTTCTAAGCACTGTCTCTGGCATCTCTTCAGTGCAATATAGGCAAAGATAAAAACAGCTTTTCCATCTCTTTCTGTTTCTCTTCCTCTCTTTCTGCAAGTCTGTTTCTCTCTTTGTAAAAAAGAGAGCAACATCAGTTAAGTCAACCAGAAAATGGAAAGTGGTTACAGTTCCTCCTAAAAGGGACACTATAGCCATGAAACTACCACTACAATTAGTGATTTGAAGTCTAATGGAGCAGGAAGCAGCAAACTATGCAATAAAAGTTTAAGAGAATATCCACACTAAGCACACCAAACACACATTAGGCTAGAAGCAGCTGTGGCCATACCAAATTCAAGGTCCCCAAGACGACTTTTGCATGTGCCTGAAAGAACCTGCTTCATTCAACACCCTTTAAGCCTGATTGAATCAGACAGTCTCAGCGGTTCTCACACACAAGCCATGCAAGTTCAGCAGCTCTGAGCACTTTCTCCAGTGGTATGCCCTTGCCCACTGAGCTTGCTTTGGGTATCACACTTAAAAGCTCTAGAGATTCCTCAAACTATCCAGGGATACAGGTCTGACTGAGCCAGACAACATCTCTACAGCAGCAACACCACTAAGGGCAGGACCACATCTTGCTTTTCATACAGTGCTGGTGATTGGAGCTGGGAGATGGTAACCCAGACCAGAAATCAGGAGCACTCACTAGCAATGCTGGCTCTGGCACAGACCTTATCTACACAACTCTGCTTTGGCAACTCCCATAGCAGCCCGTGCTACATCTGTGTCTCAGTTTTCTCACCCGTATAACAGGGGGAACACACAATTTCTGTATCTCACTGGAGTGCTGTGGTTTGCTCACTTCTACAATGAGACCAAACAGTACATTTCCTCAGGAAAGCACATCAAGAGACAAGTTCTAGTCTCAACTTGAAGGATATACGAAAAGTTAATACCTTTGAGTCTCCTTTATACCCATCAGCAAAATCCACCCACTCCTGCAATTTGCTTTGAAATAAGGCAGAAAGCACTAATTGTTCAGATTTATTTGCTGGCTGGAGCACCTAAGAGTATGCATTCTCCACAGACATGAACTTGCTCTGTCCCAGGGCTTGAGAAAATACCAGTTTTCCTGGTGCACAGCATTGTCTTTTGAAAGACTCACCACAGCATGCACTACATGAACTTGCCTGACTAAACTTAGACTTTAAACCAGAACACCTATATTGCTGTGAAAAGTGCAAGACACGTCTGAGCAAGTTATTTCCAGATGATTTTCCTGTGAACATCTAACAAAACTGAAGTTTACATTAAATATACACTGAGGATTTTCTCTTTCGTTCGAGGGCAATCAACATCCAAGTTCCTCTGCCCCAGGAGGTACTGGCACAATCCACTCTGATTAGACTTGGAAGGGGGAGCAAACAGACAATTACTCTGATAACAATCTTATCTGAGGACAGAAATGAGATTAGCAGCCTAACTGCAGTGATTCTTACCCAGATATACTGTTAAATTCTGACTAACCCAGCATGGGACAGAGAAGGAATTTCCCTATGGAGCCTGGTGGCAAGTAAAGTGAGGTGCAATTCTTCCCTTACTGGTCCTTTTCCAGCAAAGAGAATTACCTGTTAGGACCAAGTGGCCATTAACAGCACAGGTTCCAGGCTAGACCTCTTCCTGATATTACAGCAGCTGAGCAATTACTTCCTTCTAGTTTTCAACTGTTACACAGAATCTTGTAAGCAACAAACAGAGTGAAATTGGCTGGGACCCTTCCCTGCCAATAGGGAACAATTCCATCCTGCTGGCTCTCCTGTTATTTAATTTTTGCAAGTCTACTCTCAAAATTCTCAGACAGTATGCATTAGCTTCTCATGAACCTAATGACCAGTGCTGTTGTGAAGTCCTCCACAAACAGTTTTTACTTTACTTCTGTAGCTTGATCTCATTGTTTTTAGTTATTCCATTTAAAACAGCCAAATGAACTCCTGTCCCCTGGCTGTTTATAGCCTTCACATCTCTGGAACAACGTCCAGTAACAGACAGGGCAACACGACAGGATATTAACAGAACTTCTCCAAGGTAAGGACCCCAAAGTCTGCATTTGAATCTCAAAGACAGGTAATTAACACAGTAACAGGACAGAAGCCTAGCTGCTCAGAAGGTTGCTTACACCAACAGGTTCACACAGGGGTCTTATAAGTATTGCCTGCGGTGGACACCACACACCAGTCTTGAGATGTCAACTTTGTTGCTGATAAATCTGGATGCTCTAGGCTCTGCTCTGCAGATGGGGGAATGTGCCTGTGTGGGCATCTTCAGCAGCTGAGCCACAAATTTTGTGTCTCTGATACTGTTTAATGAACTCTTTACATTGCCCCATTACAGGAAGAGGTCAAAGACCTATAAAACACAGATTCGCCAGAAATGCCATACCCAAAAAGAATAACAATTTCAAAAGTCTGGGTAAATCAAGCTGATGGTGATTTGAAAAGTGATAAAAAGCAGAGGGTTAGATTTCTTCATGCAGTATACGATAGCATCGTGCTTCAGTATTTGCAGTTTTCTTTATACATCTGTTTAGACTAAGATTAATAACCTTATAAAAATACATAAGTAAGCAGCAGAAGAAATGGGCCAACTGCTGTAGTTCTGCTTTGCTGATCTGAATTCACGGCATTTAGCTATAATCCTTCATATAGGAAGTTTATTTATACAGACGGATTTCAGGAATTCTGCAGGATTAGTCAATCAACAGCATTCTCAGGGCACGAATTTTAGCATCAGAATTACACTGCCTGGATATTCAATGCCTAGAGTAAATATTTGGGCTGATGAAGGTTAAATAGATTAGTAAAGATGAAGCCAGGGTTCTCTGCTTATTTACACAGAAGCTTAAATATTGCTGCTCTTCATTTAAGAAGCCTAGTTGAAAAGAAAATCCCACAAAAGCAACAAGCAAAATATACTTACCCAACCTGAAGTGAGATAGCACCAAGATTTCTATCATCTTCAGCCTAGGTAGGCATATGACAAAGCCACACACTGAATCACGAATCTCACACTCCTTGGCCTCCTTATGGGAAATATGCAGAGGAAACAACAGCTTCAGCACAAGCTTGTTGCTCTGAGTTTCAGCTGCACCAGGGAAATGGGATAAACAACCCCCCTCCCGGTTCTATTCAAAAACAAGAGGGAAATAATTGGTGTGAAAACCATTTACAGTTCAGTTACACTTTTGTGATGTGAAGAGGCAGTTATGCACAAGGCTGTCTGGGACCTGATCATGTCTGTAAGTCCTGCTGTGGAGAGGATTTCCAAACATTCTCAGCAACGCCACACATCAGCTTTCATCAAAATCAGCAATATATTCCCATCCATTACAGGCAAAGCGGTGTTACACTAAGTCCAGATCCTAAGCCCACCTGCTGTATCCTCCAAGCTTACAGCGACATTTTCTGTGTCATGTCGAGTGCCTGATTCAAAGCCCCTCCACTGCCAATAGGTCTTGGATCTGTTGGTAAAGGACCAGCAGGTAAGCGCTACACCCAGAGAGCAAAATTTTGATTTCACTCTTTGATACACATAGATTAAGGTTGAAAGCAAAAGGGCAAGCCAAGTATGCCAGCAGGTACACAGCTAGCACAAGCTAGAAGTTTGAGGAGGAGCAGCCAAGCACTATTTCACATTTCAGTCCATTTGTTCAGTTTCCACTTCTGAAACAATTTTATTAAAAGAAGCAGACATTAAACTGTTTTCTATTAAGGCATCAAGAAAAAAAACCCACTTGTGTTTAAATTAAATGCCTCTGCAGAACACTACTCTCACTTGCTGGCTTTCCACCCTTCACTACTGTGCATCACTCAGCCCCGATCCCACTGAGGTTGTATTTTGTTTACCACAGTCTCAAGAAAATTTGTGTACAAATTTCAGACACTTTGGAGGAAGAAAAAGTGCCTTCCCACCAATGCGCGTTTACTCTGAGCAGATGTAACATTCCTAAGAAACGCTCAGCTGACTGCCTTTGAAGTCTGAAGGAAAAGGGAGGGGGGTTGGGGANAAAAAAAAAAAAAAGCTCGACCTTGAAAGCTACATTTCTTCCCGTAAAAGAAGAAGTCTCCAGGGACTCTTGAGCAAAATAAAAAGCAAATTCTCCAGATCCTTATCTCATGTTATTTTTGAGAGCATTTTCTTTTGTTCCTTTGCTCTTGTCGTATTTTGGACTAAAGGACTTTCACAGACGCAGCACATGTTCAAGCAGACCATTCACCATTCCAGATTTGTGCCCCCCATGCCAGGCCAGGGCAACTCCTTCCACTTCAGCTTTCCATTTTCAGGAAAAGCACAGCCCAGCCTCAGACCCAAGCATGACAAGAAAATTTTCATGACAGGCAGCTTGCTAAGATGAATTCTGCAAAGGTAAAGCATTGACCCAAAGTGAATTCCCACCCGCAAAAGCACTCCCACAGCCAGTCACACCTTGTGATGGGTCAGTGTCCGGGCAGCACTTACACAGCACTCAGACTTGCACACCAAGAGCCCTCGGAGCTGCACTGTGACCTCTCACACAGCCATGGCTGAAAACATCATTATTTTATGAGACACAGCTTGCACTTACCCCAGATATGCCAGTGGGGACTAAGTTAAAGTTAACATGGCAAAAAGGGGCTGCTTTTCCTGTTTTGCTTCTCTCTGTCTGCTGCCATGTCCTCGGCGTTCCTCCCCTCCTCTCTCAAACTCAGCTCCTCCTCTGTTAGCCTGCCCTATTAACCTTCTCCATATCCCACCCACCCAAATTTGCACATTATTAAGCATCCAGAGCCTTTTGTTCAGGTCCTTAAACAAAAGCATGGCTACTGCATTTCCTGGCAAGAGATGTCTCATTCCCAGCAATCACTTAGGGCAGCCCTAATAGACTCATTTCTCCCAAACACAAAATCCAGGCACGCCAGACAGCCGAATTCAAGGACATGTCCTTTCCCGAATTCCACAGAGCAAGATAAGCCTGTGAGCCTTGTGCTTACTTTATCTTAACTAAGAGGCTTCCCCCGTTTTCCCACTCAGTAAGAAACTAATTATTTGCCACTGAGGCACGGAATAGGTTAAAGTTTCCTGTGTCTTGTCTCAGTTCCCTTTGCAGATTAGGGGAAAACAATGAAGTCTCCGCACTTTGTGATATTGCTAATGCTTCCTGTGGGGATAGCAGCGCCGGCTGCAAAGAGGATTATGATTACAGTTTAAAAGGAGTGTGCACTGTACTGCCGCAAGAGGCACAGGCTTATCAGAAAAGAAACCGAGCTGCCCCCAAACTATGCACTGGGGACTCCTGCCTGCCTTCGGTTCTGGCTGATGGCTCTGCCTCAGATCACACATCAGCTTATCAGGAGTGATAAAGCAGAAGCTGATCTTGGAGGGGCTGGGGTGGGATAAATGAGTAACGCTGTGCAAACAGCTTGCAAACATTCACCATCAGAACACACAGCAGTGTTTACAGATCATCCCACCGCGTTCATCTGCAACAAAACACCGGGCTGGCCAGGGCACAGCAAAGTGCAGGGGCTGTGCATTCCTGGCCACAGTTGGGGAACTTGAAAGAAAAAGTGGTGGAGCAGTACTAGCCGTGGTGATGTTGGCTGGCCTTCCACAGGCAAGGCTGCAAATGCTTTGAAAAGCACAGCATCATCAGTGAGATCTGTGCTGAGCAGAATTAGCTTTGAGGTGCAGCTTCAGTGCTGGTAAAGGGGCTCTGTCAGTCTCAGCGCTGAGCACAGAGTGGACTCATTGAAGGAATAGTAAGAAATTGCCACTGCGCAGTCAAAAGATGCATTTCTATCACTGGGCTCTCTAAGGTACCATGACCAAGACACAAGTTTATTCACACTCATTCATCTCTACCAGCACCACTATGTTTTTATAATGCCAAGGCTTTGGCCAAAACAGCAATCAAAAATTCCTTGACTTCAAATAGTGCTTAGCCTACACAGCAGGATGCAACTACAGGTCAGCATGGCACTTTTTTCCCTCTTGCACTGTTCAGCCAGCACGAAAACCTGTATCTTCTTGGTAGGCACATCCTAACACGTGTCAAGAGGGTTTTGTTGTTCCTGTTGGCTTGATATTTTTTTTGTTTTGTTGGTTTGGTTGTTGTTTGTTTCTTTTTTTAAACACTATGCCTGTGCTTGCTCTCCTCCAAGCAATTTGTACAACTGATACAAGCTGAAGGTATCAGATATTCGCCCTCACCCCTATTTCTATTCAGAGGGGTTTAATAGCTCCCTATCTGCTTGCTAGAGGCTACAACAGCAAGCAATAGCATTAATGCATGTTCTCCTGAATTTTAACAGGCTTAAAAATCCCTGAGCTTCACCCCCACATGCCTCACCCAGCATGGCACTGTTTCATTACACACTGCTGTTCTGAGCAGTCTTTGCCACCTCCCACCACACACCAGAAAAACCACAGACCAAACCTTCCAACCAGTCATAATACTGAACAAAACAACAGTTTTAAGATGCTCACAAGGCACTTCCATGAATTGTTGCATGCTTTAAACCAAGCTTTTTGACTTCTGCAGAGGGATAAGGTCTCTTAGAGTCAGCGAAAGCTGGATGCTTTTCACCAGCCAAAATAAACCTTGTGCTGGTACAGTTCATGCATCTCTACTAACCTTTGCTGCTGGATGCCAGAGTCGCCCACGTTCCCTCTCTATCCACTGTTCCTTACCATTAATCTCTGTTGAAGAGTAAAGAGAATAGAGCTGAAAGACCAAAGACTTGCCTGGCTTACGGCTTTTATAAAACAGAACAGAAATTTTCCCATCAACATGACCTCAAACAGCTTGTGCTTTAAGGAACTTGAGAGCCCCAGTAGAGACCTGAATTCCAGTTAGCCTAATGTTTGAGATACTCCCTTTTACTCTGAGAACAATGGGCGCAGAGACACACATTAATAAATTAAATAAAGTCACTGTCTTTCAAATTTTAATCAGGTCATCATGTGGGCCCTGAGCCTTGGAGAGGACAACCTCCAGTGCATTTCTCAATTTCACATGCTGAGACTTAAGGTGACTTAAGGTATGCAAGGTGACAAGGTGACTTAAGGTATGCAAGGAAACTTCATACCTCAGAAAAAATGTCCTGCTTGATGGTAAGTGTTTTAGAGACTATCTGAAAAGATTAATAGGATTATTTGAGAACAGGTTCTACACAAGGCAACAGAGAGAGGAAAGGCAACCTAAGCAAGGAGGACCAACATAGAAGGAAAGAGAAGCAATCCAAAGAAACCTATCTAGGTGGAGTTTGAATAAGTAGACTTGAGAAAAAACAAATTGATAAGAGTGGATTCAGGTCTAGTTAAAGGCACTTCGTCACCACCTCTGCAGAAAACTCATTCTTTTTAGCAACATGGATATTGAATTGTATCAGCAGCATTCCGCAAGCTTTCCACTCAAATCTAGTCAATGTGCCTCTGCTCCTTCCATCTTCACTGGCGCAGAGCCACTTTGAGTGACAGTGGCACCCATGATGATACTGTAGAGACCTTTGATACCCCCCATAAAGGGACCCATCCACGGGATGGGCTGTTGATTTAAAACAAAGGAAAAGCAGACACATTTTGCCAGGCTGTCACCAGCAGTGACACAGATAGAAAAGCATTTTGCAAAGGACAGCTCTCAGTGGTTGGGCAGAACTAATCAAAACTGCTATCAAAGAGAAAGCTGGAAACAAGAAATCAAAAGTAGCTATACAGGCAAACTTTACACCTCTGTCCTGCTTGACAATGCAGGACTAAGCCTATATAAAGTCTACCTTAAGATTCATCTGCAGAAACAAGACACTTAGATAACTAAATGCCTGACTTCCAGAACAGACTGACTAGGTACGCAGAAAAATTGCAGCCACAATAAACAGGAGAAGCATCAACACTTCATGTTAAAACATGTTGTTTTCTAACATGGCCCTTAATGTCAAATGCAGTGATTCATTTTCGGACCTGCACAGACTCAGCAATGCATTTCTCACCAGACATCTCTACCACAGCAATAAACAAACGAGGCGGGACTGAACTGACCACACCACATCCAGGAGCTCCACAGTTCTATGGCCTCCTGAGCCTCCTTACCTGGAAGACATTTAGCACTCTGAACACTCTAAACTGGGGAGTGTTTGCTGCCCTACTTGGATTTATTTCACTCTACCTATATGGAGAGTTTGGTATATCAACTTTCAGCATGCAATTTATACATTTCCAAAATCAATCAGAATCCCTAAGCTTTTACAAACGGAAATGAAAAATATTACTGTCAAACGTCCATCAGACCTAGAAGCCTAGGTGACTGTAATACATTAAAGAAATTAAAAGGCTGCATTTGAGATAGTATGTGCTCTTCCCGTCCCTATCTTGAAAGGCTACGATTAAAGTGCTCTAAGAATCAAAATTCAATTTCTTCCAGGTTTTGCAAACAACTTTGCCCTTGAGCTGAATGCTGCCAGCCTGCCTGCAGCCTTTGAGGAGATTAGGCTATTACCAGCCAACTACGAGAATCTTAAATCCAGTATTAATCCTAATTCCCATTTAACCACATCTTCATTGTGCAGTGAAAGCAGGCTGTGCATGAACTTGCAGATTTGTTCTTCTATGTGCAATGATCTGTGTCACCAACAACAGATGCTAAACTTCATGTATGTTTAAGAAACACATTCCAACCCTGGTTTCCAGGAAATCACAGCAAAAGAGAGACTGGAGCTGGAAAGAGAGTTTGTCACACTGGGATGATTTCTGAGAGATTATATGAATGGGAAATTTTCAGCCCAAAAGCTTTTATCAGTCAATAACAGGAGATTTCAGTCCTGGCTTGGAAGAAAACAGGATGAACAACCAGGTCACAAGGACACAGAAGCACCTGTGACCCTGACTCCATAATCACAGTGGAGTGGTGCTGCCAGCATCACCCCACCAGTACCAAACCATTGAGATGATAACCACTGGGACTGCAGAAAGCACTGCCTATCACCATGATCGTGGTCACTGCCAGGATAGGTTTTTGGGGACAAGAGACTCAGCATTTCCTCTGAGCAAGCCCTTGTTCCCCTCTCCTCTTAGAAGTTCTGAAGCTTGCATAGCCCACCTTGCCACCCTCACACTGCGAGCCCCAGGGGATCAGGTCAGACCAAGGTGAGGCCTTCCCACTGCCCACCAGAACAAAGGCATTGCCTGTGGTTCTTGGTGTCCTGAGGCTGAGCTGGCAAAGACTGGCTACAGACACTTTTGCTAAAGTTGGCTCTTCCTAGTGTAAAGGCCAAGGAGCCAAAGTGGATTCCTATGTCCTTTCTAACATCACTTTACACCAACTCCCTTTCAAATCCCATTATGGCAGTCAAATTGGACACATCTCCAGGCTGCCAAGCTTGCTGCATCATCCATGGCACGGTCAGATCATTCAGTACCTCCTGGTATTCCTAGGCAAAGAACACTGATCCCAGAGACAAAGCAACTGAAAGCGAGGACAGATTGCTTCTTGGTCTGCTATTAAATGGAACAATTGCAGTTTATTTAAAAAGAAGTTCTCACAGGTATTTGGAAAAAAAACCATTAATGTTTCCTGTGTTTAAAGAATAAGAATTCATTGCAGATGAAAGGAATCTCTCAGGAAACACATTCCCAAGAGAACAAAAATGTGTTTGGCACCACTGCCTTTTCCAAGCAAAAGGACGTCCCTACCAGCAAGTGAGCCAACATCTGCTGGAAATGGCAATTTTTTTTTTCTTTAGTAGGTACAGTAATTGCGGAAAACCTCTATTTCCATCAACCTCAAATTCAGCCACCTGAACTTCCCAAACTAAAAGTGTGGTGATTTTTAGGGACTACATTCTCTAAATGGAGGCACAACTCTATTTCCTTCTCCTTACAACTGCCTATTACCTATTGCTTGCTTGCTGGGACTCTCAAGTGGAGGTCCCAATAAAGTTGTGGTGCACTGCAGTAAGAGTAGGCTGAGCATCAGCGGAGCTGTGGTAGCTCTTTGTGTGCATGCTCATCCCCTGCAGATGATGTGAGGTAATTTAATTTAGCAGTGATAGAGTTTAGTTAAATTGCGTTACCTTTCATTTGCCATGGGCTAAGACCACACACATGGACAACAACCACAGCTCATCCAACAAGTAATTTGACTGAGTTCCTGGCTTCTGGAATACTGCAGACTGGTTCATATAGGCTTTTTGCCTAAAGTTCAAGCCAATATTTGAACTGAGAACTTTCTCTTTCCCAGAAGGTGTTCTACCCATCATGCTGCTACATGTCCTGGGGTAGGGTATCTTCAGTCTTGGGAACCTGGAAAAGCAAAGATTCTTGGTGGAAATAATTGCTGCTACACTGAAGATTGAAATCTTTTAGAGCACAACAACTCCAATGTTTTAAACCTCTGTTTCTCTGATAGGAGAGCACAGACATGTCCAGTATGAGCAAATAGGGAACTTTGCCTGTTTACTATCATGGCTGCATCTCCTACAACTCTTCTCACCTCAGAAATATAGACTAGTACACACAGAGAATCCACAGCCAATTTCTGCAAGATGGCAACTTGCGAGATTTAAACTGTGGTTGCTGTTAACCAGCACTTCTGCACCCCTTCTTTCCTCATGAAGTCAAAAGAAAGAATTATTGCTTTAAAATTATGCAGCCATGCAACAGAAAAAAAAAGGCAGAAGCCATCTATCAAAGAGGGTGACCCATTCCCTTCCAATAAATACCTTTACAGACCATGCCTGCATGTCCCACTGCCCTTTTGGCCAGCCCAGCAACCTGCTTCACAGGCTCATCCAAAAGCCTGGCTGTACACAGCACGTTTCTTCAGACATAGTAGAGGATTTCGTTTTGCATTTGTGCTTAGTATTTAATCTGCAGAGATTACCTGCATACTTAATCAGAGAAGTGACGTTGACATGTCATGTACTTAAACTCCACTGTAAATCCTACTTTTCCCACTGCCAACACCACCATCTTCTAGCACCGAAGGAGGGATTGTAGTGGAAGAATGCAGCTCAAGCTCCCTTCTATTTGCACACACAAAAACCCAAATGGAAAATGCAAAGAAGTTACACAGTTTAAAATTCATGTCTGCAAAACAGCTGTGAACACATTAAGAGCCACCTGTTTATTCATGCAACCTTAAATTTTCAAGATTAAGCAAAAAGCACTTTTTGTGAGAAATAAGAATTAGAAAAAGGTAGAGATTTTTTTTTCCCAGTGATCACAAAAATTTCAGCGAGAATCATTTCTCATCAAAAAAAATATTGTTTGCAATTCCTGAAGCCACCTATTGAGAAATGTAAGAATTAGAGAGAAAAGACTCCACTGAAAACAGCCTTTAAATATACATGAGATTGTGAATGTTGTGTTAATGTTCTGCTTTGGAACCAGGTAAATACTTGGCAAGTGAATTCTAACTGTCCATGATGGGGAAAAAATAAAAGGGGATGGGGTGAATAGCTATTTCTTCTCACACACACTGACTTAAAATAATAAATTTGCTGAAAGCCAGACAGGAAACCATGGTCAACACAACGCTTTGTGCACTATGCACCAGCCATATCTTCATATTATTTAGAACAATTCAAGTTAAAACAATTTTCCCTAAAGCTGACTTCCCCAATGTCCTGTCCAATCTACCTTAGGATGCCCCAAGCTATACAACACCTCAACATACTCAGTCAAATGAGAAAGGAAAAGCCTGTTCCACAGAGTCTCACTGCTATCCAGTCTCTTTACCTTGCCCCATCCAGTGTCTCCTTATCCCAACCCCAAACAAATCCCTGCAGCAATCCTTTCCATACTGCCTGCCCTTGCTCCTGCCCCCAGTGGATACCTGTGGGCAACCATACACTTCAGCTGCAAAATGGAAAAGACTGATGCTTTGAAGATATGAAATAAGCTGGCAGCTCATATTTAACAGTAAATATGCCTTAAAAATAATAAATACATAACATTACAGGTTCACTGAAACCTGAAAGCCATAAGCTTAATGGCCAAGATAGCCCTGCAGCTCAGTGATTCGGGCTCTCCTGAGGGCTAAAATTGCCTGGCTAGTCCTGATTAGAAAGATAAGCACAGACAGATCTACTGCTCTAACATATTTCAGAGACAGCTAAAGGAATGACTGAGCCTCATGGGTCTAATAACACACAATTTCAGTTATTTATATCATTGGCTAGCCAAGTATTTACCTGGTTCCAAAGCAGAACATTTACAGAATGTCTGTAGAGTTGAATGAGATATTCCTAACATATCAAAAACTTCAGCCAGAAGCCTAAATAAATGGAACAGCAGTTCCTCACAGATACAGACAGCAACAGCAGAGCAGCCACAGCAGCACAGAGCTGCTGCAAACACAGAAACTGCTCAGCATCTTAGACAAGCCTTGCTGCCCAGCTCACAGCAGCCACAGAGAAAACATTCCCAGTGCTCTGACCTGTGTGTCCACCCAGAGCCCATGCCTTCCCTTGCTTAGGATGGTGAGACAAAGCACCCAGGAGAACCAGAGTCTCCTTGGTGAAAAACTGTGCTCCTGTAGGACACTTGTGTTCAATCTGTGCAGGGAGGATGGTCCAGGCCCAGGGCCCTCAGGTATGTACCTGGCTGGATCAGTTGCTCTGGCAGGGACAGACCTCCCCACATGCTGGCAGCCATGCAGACCTCCCCCCAACAGAGGCATCCTTCACACTGCGGGCAGGGTACATGTCTCACAAAGTGGGTGGGGAAGCTCCAAGACCCCACACTGCTACCTGAATCACTCCAAGAAGGGGTTGCAGGAATCATCCAGCCACAGTAACCTGGTTCCAACCTCACATTTTTGTGGGGGGCGCCAGCGGGAGCTCTTCAGCCCTGTGCTAGCCTTCCCTGTAGGATGCTGGTTGCACCTGGCCTACACCACACCTGCAGATGGGCTCAACTGTGCATACAGAATTGGTCTGTCCAAATGATGGGTGCACCAGTCTTCCTTATCACTGGGAGAAGCGGCTAACAGATGAAAAGCCACTTGAAACTTAATTTCTGACTGAACTGTCATTTTACAGTTGAATAGCATCAGTCTCACTTCCCCTCCATCAGCTCCACATGTTGAAAGGGTTAAAAAAGACAGCAGAACCATTAGCATTTTGATAGCTTTCCACATATGTATAGCAAAAAGTCTTTAAAATTCATTGCACTGAGATAATCCTTCAAGTCTAGCATTTCCTCCTCAGCTTGAGGCAACCAACTGGTTTTCCTTCCCTTAATACCTTAATAGAAAGCCCCAAGGAGTTGCCAGGCTAGAAGCCTCAAATATGCTCAAGAAAAGCAGAGTCCCAAAGTTCAAGAGAAGCCATGTAAAGTGTCTGGGGCTTAATTAAGAAACAACTATAGGGGGCATCTTAGATGCATAGAGGAGGCATCTTTGCATAGATACTGCAAACCCCTAGAGATCCTGGCTTCTGTACATCACAGCTCACAACACATGCACACGCTGTTTTCCTTCCAAAATGCTGAGCACACACAGCTCTCACTAATTTCAGCTGCCACAGAAGGTGCTCAGCATCTCTGAAGAACGAACAAATTAAAAACCTTGACCCTGATTCCACACAAGCTCAGGGACTTGAGCTCTCATCAAGATCAAGGCTGAATTTTTTAACACTATTACAACCTCGAGAACAAAGCTGTGATTTTGAACTGCACAATTGGCATTAATACTCAGCAGCTCCACACCTGTGCCTGGGAAGTTGTTTTATTTTTTTTTTACAGCATGTGCTGTTTTAATAACTCCAAAGCAAATTGCTTTCTCAAGGAAGCACCCGGGAGTGCCTCAGGGCAGAGAAAGAGGCCATCTCGCTTTGTGGCTTTGATTAGGTTTGTTGCAGTGAAAACAGGCAAATGCTTCAGGACCACATCACTCCTCAGATACCACTAAAGGGTAGGACTCAAGGAGTCACTAACTTGTTAAGGGCTATTAGGCCTGATTATATGCTCTTCCCAAACACTATTTTTGGGGGAAAACAGTCTGTTCAAAGGAAAATGCTTGTTATGAACCTGTGCACACTTCTAAGGAAATTTAACTGGTAAGAAGTTGACATTCAAAAGAAAGAAAGAGTAGCAGTGAATGCACTGTAGTGCTATGTGGAAAAGAAGGTTCAGATATCAGGGCCACCACCTGTAGTCTCCCACACTCTAATGCATATCCCAAACCACGAAATATTGACTATTTTGGCTGAAGTAAAAATTTCCCCGTCCCCAACCCCATTCCTTCCAAATCTTCAGAAGATCTTTATTTTCTATGAGAAAAAAACTGTCAACCAAGCCTTGTCCCAACCTCCCCCCACAAAAAACTCCAAACACCTCACAAATAGAGCTCCATTTACAGAGAAAAAGGTGTTCTATCCAAATTTAGTAAATGCACAATTAACACAGCCAAAAGAAGAAAAGGCCTTAGCGTCATTGAGTTACTTGGGACATTTGGCTCCAAGAGCATAGCAAAGCAAGCCATTTATTTAGCTGGGAAAAATCTTATAATGATACAGGAAATACTCCCTCGCCATTTTTTAAACCTGAGCTATGTTTCCCAGGAGCAAAATTTGGATAGGTGCTATTCTCTTATTTTCTAGTGCGTTACAGGTTTCCCATTATACCCTCAGCAAGAAATTTCACTTACATCAGTAAAATGAAGAATTCTCTGCCTTAAAAAGGTGCTACAAAGATATAATCCATTTGCAACTGTAAGATGTTCAGATAATGTGGACCACACAGACACTCCATAAACAAGTGGTAGATAATTACTGTGACATGAAACAGAGAGGCTGCATCTGCCAGAAAAATTCTGAGCAACTGACTCATTCTGGTGGGCCAGTCCAGGGATAGTTCAGATGCCTGCCCAATCTGTTCCTTCAGGCACAGTGCGCTGTTTCATTATCTACCAGTCAATCTCCGATTTCTGTCTCGGGGTGTACACACAACAGCAAATGCTACCAGCACTGCAAATCCTCTTTCAAACGCATTTGCAGTTATTGGAAGGGTGAGAAAACTACCTTATCATCAGTTCCAACAACTGCATCTGTTTCACCACCTCCTTGCTAGACAATTGTGTATCTGGACAAATCCTTGCTTTACTTAGGCAGAATTCATCACAAGATAAAAAAGCTCAGGGACAGTAAAACAGAAAAGGGAAAAGAAGAAACAAATCTTGTCCATGAAGAGTTACCTATGAAGCTACAAGATAGCCAGACTCATGCAGTCTTACATTTAATCATATTCCATTTAAAAAATCAGTGTTTGGTCCCATTCCGTACTGTTGCACTCCATAAAGAATCAAGGATTACAGCTGAAGATTGTAGCTTCTTGTTAAAGGACAGTCTACAGGTGTAATTTTGTAGGATGTTGAGGGAAACAGATCCACTGCATGGCTTCTCTTGGGCTCCTTCAGCTTTCAATGACAAGTGCTAGACAGTGACATTGAAGTCCGCAAGAATACAGCTCCAGCCACAAAAAGGATTTTGCAAGCCAGTCTCAGGGTACAGCTGGAGCACGCAGCCCTGCTCTGGGTTATGGCAAACCCTTTGCAACACTATCCTAGCGCAGCCTGACTTTATTTCAGCAGGACAAATTTACAGCGTAGCTCAATCAAAGATCTCAGCTTGCTGGAACTATTTTCAGGGTAGCCTATTTTTTTTTTCAATTCACCATCACAGATTCAGAAGAAAAGAGTGAGTCCTACATCAATAGCCTGCTTTTCCCAATAATTTAGGTGTGCTTAAAAAATGGGCAGAATTTGGACGTGAAATGAATGCAAAGCAGTCTGGTCATTCTGTGATTAGAAGATGCAAACTGACTTTTTAGGGGGAAAAGTGGAGTCCTTAAAAAGGCCTCATATAACTCCCAAATTACAGCTATCATTGAGAGCACAGTCGAAGGCTCTGAAGAAAGGTAGCAGCTTACCTTTATCTTCCTGGGGATCTATGGAACCTTAGCAATCAGCCTCCTAGAGGTTCCTTTAAAGGTTCCTTTGATGACTGTAACCATAAGAAGCAAGACTAGAAACCTGCTGTCATTTCAGTCATAGAGGTCTTAGACTTGATTAATTTAGGAGAAATATTTTCTTTTCTTAGATCAATTTTTCGTGAAAACATATTAAGATACTATTGTCATCTTATATTTTAAGGTAAGTATTGCGTGTTTATTACCAAGAAAAAAACCGTAATAGCAAGGCCTACGCTGTTTTTATTTGTTCTTTCAAACACTGTCTCTGGGGTCTGCATCTCTGCAGACAGACAGGCACAGTGGAGCTCATTTCACATCCAGGACTGCTTTGACATTATGTGATTTCCAGAGCTGACTGTTGTGGATCCAAATGCTATGCTGCATCCAAAAAAGCTGTATGGTAATCCTGGTTCTGGTTTCCACTAGGTCAGGCCTTCCACTGCTGCTTCTGTGTGCTGTAAACACCTTATGCCTCCTAATTTAACTTGAAGGAAAAGGAGGGGTGAAACCAAAGAGGCAAGCTCAGACTCCTCATCTACCACAAGATGAACACAAGTCTTCTTAAAACAGTTTAGTGGAGGCCATCTGAGGATAAATTTGGCTTCTCTGAAACAGGAAACTCCCATTATTTAAACCTCAAATACACAGCAAGGGCTTGGAATTTTTTGCCTTTAAGAGGAGTGTTTTGTCTTTGTCTGTGCAATGATGAAGCTTCAACCCTCAGCCTTTTTTTCCCCCCTTTTCTAAAAATGGCAAGAACAAAATACAACGTAAAGGCAGAGTGGCATTCCCATAAAATCCGAACTGGAGTGCGCGCCTCAATTTTGCAATTCCACCTTCAGTGACAGAGGGATCCCCAGAAAGCTCCCCTTGGCAGCCAAGCAGCACAGAGCACACCGTTCAGGGAGCTCAGGGAGCTGAGCTGCACTGGAATAACCAGATTCAGGGTCTTTGGTGGTGCACAGCACAACCACAGAGAACAAACGCCCTCACTAAACACACACCCAGCTTAGCTGAGATCCCCTCTTGACTTCCTTCTTGTTATCTCCTTGCTCTCCAAGGACAGTTAAGAAAGGATCAAGACAGGACTACTTTCTTCTCCTCTCCATAAAATATAAGGAAAGAAGAAATTGGAAGAAAGAGGCCTATTACTGAAACCATGTGTTAGCCTTGCCTTTGCTGAGCTCGCTGCAGTCAAACCAGCACAAGAGTGTTTCATCCTGTTCCAAGCAGCTCCTCTCTTGCCCTAAGCATTATTTTTCCAACCCAGCCCAACAATGGCCCAGGCACAAACATATCAGCAGTGTTCAGCTATATTTTCCTTGGCTGCTTAAGGTGATTTTCTAATAATATTCCTCAGAGGAAGCTGTGGTTTAGGAGTTGTATAGCCTTATACAGCCTTGACCCTGACAAAATACACCAGCAGTGCTTCGGGGTCAGTCTTTCTCCTCCTGTCACTGACAAGCTGATTGCTTTGCCAAGGTCTTCAGAGATTCTTTACTCCGCTGCATAAGAGCGCATCCAGGGGAGACACAAACCTGCAGAACCAGTGAGGAAAGACAGTAAGGCCATTGAAGAAGGCACAGGTACACCTGGATGGGAACTCAGTTTTTGGAGGGAACCGCATTTTTTGAGACTTGAAATATTTTTTTATTTCACATAGGAACAAAAGTTTGGAACACATCTTGGAATCTTTCATACGTAAACCCACGTGCTCTAGAACAGCAGCTCTGTGGTTAGGACAGGCATTTCTGGCATGTAGGAAACCTGCTTTCAGGACCCTGTTTTGGATTCATGACAGCATAGGTGAAAAACCCAAACCACTCGGCTCCTATCTGTTTTGACTAAGAAATTCTATCCTATATGCAAGAAATTCACCCAAGCAGAACCAAGTGGAGACCAACCCTTTCCCACAAAGCAGTAATGGTTTCAATAAATCAGCATTTTCTGCAGGCAAATTGTTTCCTTGAAGACTCCTAGCCAGTTCTAGCCTCAAGTAGTAACCAGTGTGGTTTCTGCTGAAGACATAAGCCTGGAAGCAACCCACCCAACAGAGGTTCTGCTTAGGAACAGCTCGTCTCCCCTAAGTAGGGCCACTGCAACGTGGCATAGAAGAAACAAATAAGGTTTCATAAAATTTGCCCTGACAACTCGGGATTCTGTCTTTTTCTCCTACTCCAGTAGCTTGTATTGTTAAACAGAGGAAAGGAGGTATGGTGGGAAAACCTCACACTCTTCGTTCGTGTTTACTTTATTCATTCCTTAGTCTGGGACAGTAAAAATGTTGCTGATGTCCAAAAGAGCATGTGCCTGTGCGTGTGTGTGTGTGGCAAAAGCTTTGGAGCCTGGGCTGTACATTACGTGGTCAGTTTTACACACGGGAGCAGACAGCATCTTTTTCTTCTGTAGCTCTGAGGAGAGGTAAACCTGTCTCCACAAGGAATTCAAAGAAAACACAGTAATACCCCAGATGTATGTCATAGTTTGTCTTGCTGATTTAAGACACTTCCTATGAAATGGCTTGAAAGAATCTCTAAAAGTACAGTCTTCTTAAACTGTGTTCTCCAGAAAGAATGTTTTTCTACTTCTAAACACAGCATTTTTTATGTGCAGTACAGGATTACCTTATATAGGTCACTGACACTCCATGGAAACCTAGATAAATAGCTCTATTCCCACACTAAATTTTGTTGGCTTCTCTTCCTTTATTGCTAAGAATATTTCAACTGGAACAACATATTTGTGCCTTTGAGGTTCCCTGTTCCTGCTGCCACTTCCCCACCTGGAGCTATAATCCTACGCTTGTCACAAACCCAGCCACTGCTTCAGAACTTATTACAGCTACAATCTGCAGATTATAGCAACTTCTAATAGGGGATAAGCAGCAGGAAAAGGTGAGTTTAAGCTGCAAAGAACCTGCTGGTTCAAAGAGCCCTATTATTAATATTTATTATTTTTAAGCATTCATTGAGCGGTGCACAAGATAAAAGAATGAATTGAAAGCCAGAACCAAGGAACCAAGTTTGTATAAGACGAGACAACGTGAAAGCTTAAAGAATAAGTGCAGTGTCTGAGGAGGAGGGGAGCCAAAGAACAAGTAGTAAGAGCAAGGGAAAAAAAGCCACACCTTTTATCAACACCATGTTCCTAACAGTAATAAGTATGAAGAGAATTAAAGAATTCTTCAGTGTCTAATCAGAACTGTTGTCCATAGGGGATCTTCTGAGCATTGTTACAAGGCATTGGCATATCTTTAAAGAATGGAGCTTTGATCATAAAAAGCAAGTGTGTGGAGGAGGGGGGTGGGGTGGGGGTGCTGGAAAAACAGCAAAAGGAAATGCAACTGGTAGTAGGAAAAATCCAGCCTTGGACAGATGCTTTACAAAGCTCCAAGTAAATCCATTTAGATTTTGTGTAAAGGGTTAGAATGAGGCATAATTCTCACTCAGGTCCCTCCATTATAGGCAAATTTCTCCTCTTTCCCACAAACCCTTTGTGCCTGTTGCCAAAGGTCTCCTTGCTGATACTTCTTTTCCCTAACAAGGATGCAAGCTCATGGCTTACACCATTTTAAACCTTCACACTTTCCAACAACAACCCACAACGCTTCACAGTTCCAATGCACTGTAGCAAGATTAGCTAACAAGAATGTTCATCATACCCACATGCTGAGGGTACTGTCTCCATTTTCACAGCTGGTAAAACAGATGCTCAGAAAAGCAATGCAACTTTCCCAGAGCTAAGGAGTGTCTACAGCAAGCTGATGTTAGTGATGCTGGCATTCCCCCACCTCAGTTCTGAGCTGTAAAATCAGTGATAGCAGTTGGGAGTGAGAGTCCAGCCCCCCTCCCAGTGCCCTCTGCTCCCCAAGGCTAGTGCAGAGCTTCAAAGCACTTCCCAAAGAGCATCACATTACAGAAATACTGTAAGAAATCCACTACGAACTGAAACTTGGAACTATCTGCAGCAGCATTAACAAAGAAAATTAATGTTTTTAAACTAGCTCCGACTCTTCTCCTGCCAAGCCTTCCCCACTGCAGTATCAAAATATGAACACAAAATGTGAAGCCTGAAACCTTCTGCTCCTTTCAGCACAGTGAGGAGATAGAATAAGGCTTCCCAGAGACTGGCTGGATTAAGTAGTTTTTTTTCTTTTGTTTTGTGTCTTTTCTGTTTTTTCTTTCTTAATCACATCAGACTGCTGTTCCTGACTGATGTTTCCCTTAACATTTAAAAGAAGATAAACAGTTCTTAATTAACAAAGCATCACTGTAAGCTGAAATCCTTATCACTTTTGCAGGTTTTTTTTCAATCCTATGAACCCAGAGTGATTCGTCACATCAGCAAGGTATTACATTTTCAATTCTCAGGCTGCCAAAGCAAAGAGATCTTTCGGTGCTCCCAGCACTGTGCCTCAAGCACTTCCAGAATCATCTCGCAGTTTTTCCTGTCTCTTATTCTGAAAAACAGCTTGGTGTAACTCTAGAAGATCCCTGTTACATGCCATATTCCCATCGGAAGGAAAAGTTTTGTTGATCAACACAAAACAAGGACCTCATCCTAAGCAGCTCTGAGAGTCCTCTCTGACACTAACAGGAACAAAGGGCAGTCAGCAGTTCAAAAATACATCCTATCCAAAGTTCACCCCTCTCAATAACATTCTGAGACATTCAATCCTTTATTTGCCATTATTTCTCATATAAGTCCACAGTGTACTCACCACGTTATTGTCACCATTAAGCTCCATCAATTTTTATCAGCAAGACTGACATTAGAACACATTCTGGTTTCAAATGACTACAGAAATAAGCACATAGACAACAGTGACAGCGACCGCCATTCCAAAATGCACTGACTCCATTCAGTGGGAATCCCACTATCTCATTTATGCTGGCAACAGGTTTTGAGGACTTTATCTGAAAGGTGCCCACAGGTCCCAAAGACTTCCACGGGAAATGGGTTCTCAGCAGGTCTGAGAAAGCAGTCCAGTACAGGCACAAGTTCCCTCTGTACAAGAAGATCTGGTTTATTTTCACTCCCCAAGAAAATGAGATGTGCCATCAAGTGAGCCAAGAACAAACTCTATCACTGCTTTCCCAGCATAGAGTGTTCCAGTTCAGTGCCCTGTGAGGTCCATGTCTCAGGAACAGGCAAACTGCCAGTCAGTTCATTTAGACCATTTTTCCTGAAGAAGTGTAGACACCATAATTTAGTGCAATATTTATTACTCTAGAACTCTCTCCTCATAGACTGTCATACACTGAGCTTTCTGTAAGGAGTAAATATAGTAACTGTTTCCATAATAATGTTAAAAATACCCCAACAGATTAAATTCAACAGATGAAACAGGGCCATAAATACGTATGTCTAGCAACATGACCAAAATCACCCTTCTTCAAACTGGGCATTGGGCCATGAAAAGAAAGCTGCTAGCATTACAATTTCAGTGTTGAGCCTTAGGAGCAGCACAGAGCTGCAGAAACAGTCAGTGCAGTAACCGTGCACAATATACAGAACCCGAGCTGCAGCCAGGGCCTCTAAGCTCCTGAGCCCCTGCCAGGCTGTGCCACTGACCCACAGTCAACAAGTCCCCATACGGCCCCACACCCCATTCCACTCATCCGTCTTGTGGGCTTTCCAGACATCTGGGATGGCGTAAGATGTATTTAAAGCTGTTTACAACTCGAGTGAGAAGTCCGAAAAAACGTAAGAGCTGTTTTTATCTCTGCCATACTACATGGCTTTTCGCATTAGCAGTTTGGTTTAGTTCCACTTCCTCGGAATCAACAACCACTAGAAGGTTTTTTCCTGACAGCAACACCACAGCAACAGGGGTAAAGAGGGTACTGGTTATACTGCTTCCAGAAGACTTATCAGGGCAAACTTCAGATCACACTAAGCACCAGAAATGACCTAACAAAGTCCTTCTCTAACACGGCCATACACCAACTAAACGAGTGCAACAGATAGGCAGGAATAGAGATGAACTAAACACAGTCCATCAGAAGCTGAGCTACTAAGCAAACTCAGACCTAAGCCCTAATTCACATAATAATGCAACCCTTTGATAACCAAGTAATATCAAGCACACGGATGAGACTCAGTTTCAGCATTATTTATTTGATCAAAAGCATCCTCTGTTTCTGCCTGAAGTGATAGACTGGTCTAAAAAATCTGAACTCCATTTGAGTTTAAAAATTTACTCTTCTACAGTGATTTTTAATTTATTTCTCAAGAAGCAGGAAATTTCCATTTTAGATCAGGTTTATTTAGTAAACACATAGCAAAGGGAAGATTCTTATAGCAAAAAAAAAAGAAGCCCAAAACACAAGAACCCTCAGAGACTTAATCAGTCACTGGAATCCTTGTTGGAAGGACTGCACAGTCAGGAAGGACCCTGTGCTGAAACAAGATCCTTACTAAAAACCTGTGACAGCCAAAACCCTACTTCCAACATCTCTGAGGACAATGACAACATACTAGTTATGGTTTCCTTCGAAATTAATTTGGTGAGGATCAAATTACACCACATGACTACTCTCAATTGTCATGCAATATTTGCTGCATATCAGTCCACCAGAAAAGGAGCATTCACATTAGGCACTTGGTCATCCTGAGCTTCCTGTATCAAGATACCTGCAGAGGCAATTCAGATCCAAAACACCCCACACATATACAACACCAGGATGGTGAGCCTCTCTGCCTCTAGCTCTGCGGAAGACCAGTGAAGGACAGCCCATTGGTAGAGAACAGAAGGTGGCAGAGGTGCAGAAGCAAATCCCATTGTGAGAGCAAAACATCTTTATCATAGTTTGTTTCTTTAAATTTTATCTGTGCAAAAATAAATAAAAACATGCTGACAAACTGGTTTAGCAGATGGTGTGGTTAACAGAAAAAGATCAACGCACTGCCTTCCTATAGCCACTTCTTTCAGTCTCAGACAATTTATACTAAATTAGCCCATGACAGATCTTAACCAATGCAGAAATGATAAACAGCAAAGCAGTTGTTAAATGCTCCAAGACAAGGGGTTGGGTGGGGAGGAGACCCATCAACTGTTTGATGGGCACTGAATTCACCTGAATCCCCTGAAACTATGGGATGGGATAACTCATCCACCAGTTTGGAAGCTCAAGACTGAAAGAACAGTGAAAAGATAAGAAATGTAGGTGTAGGGGAAGGAATGGACACAAGAGGAATGCTGACCTGTGCAGTCATGAGCTAAGGAAGGGCCAAATGCAACCTGGCTGCCATATCAGTTACCAGTGAGGCAGCAGTGACCACCAGAAAGCTAAGCTCCAGCCATCTGGAATTTATCCTCATATGAAATACAATTAAAGTCCAGTCATCTTCCCAGTGCTGAGGAGCGGATGGTATGAAGGGAAGGGACAACAAAAAATATTAAAGTTTTAGAAGGAATAAGCAGTATGAGAAAGAATGGAGTTGTCTGTACTGATTTTTCTGTGCAACCATTTTCTTCCTTCATTTGCCAGTTCCAATTAAAATTAATAATTATTTCCAAGGAAAAAAAAAAAGAAAAAAGAGAACACATAAGAAACAGCTTAAAAGGGAATGAGCATTTTCAGATCTGAAACAGCTCATTTTTATGCATCTTGAGGGAGAAATACACAGGCTTTGCCCTCTCATGCAAATACACTACTTGGTTTTGAGTCATTATTTTAAAGCGACAACTAAAGACCACCGCTTCCCAAAACAAATTACTTCCCAACTCTCACTGTACTACTTGTGGGGTTGTTTTTCCCCCACAAAAAACCAAGAAAAATGGATCCATGTTATTGATAAGTCAGTTTAAATTAAACAAACAAACAAATCTGAAAATAGTTGTTGAAAACAACAAACACTGAAATTAGTCAAAAATTCTTGAAAAACTAAAAGTAGGGATTGTCTTGCAACAGTGTTCCCAGACAAGGACTGCCTCAGCAGCCTCAGAGGATTAGCAAGGAGTATAGATATCCATCTGTTTTAATTATAACTCCCAAACAGACCTCGGACCTACTAGCACCTCATGCAATGACTCATCTTCAAGATGTCAAGAACTATGCACTACCTCATGAAACTCTCTAAATACAACTCAGACCACCATCTGCTTTTTTAGATACCTTAGGCCCCTTAGGCCTCAATTTTGTAGCATCTGAACTTTTCTTTTCAAGTCCTTCCTCCTCTAAGACCTACAACCCCATAAATCCAGTAGCTTCTGTCCCCAGAGCAGTTGTGCCTGTTTTCCTGCAGCCTGGTGAGAACAGACAGGGCTCAAGATAATTAAATAAAAACACAGGAACTTCATTATTTATTTTAAAGGAAAATGTGTTTTCTAGGAAGAAAGTCCTTTAGTTGGGCAAATCTGTAAGCTGTTTATCAGCTTAAACTCATTATCTGTCCATATGGTCTTAGCACTGTGGTTTAAAAAAAAAAATGGGCATGCACTAACTGATGAAATGTCATCTGCCCTTATGCCAGAAACTAGTATTTTTTCATTGATGTCAAATTAGGATCCTTGCCACAAGTGAAGGGCTACCATAAGCATAGTCATAATATTTTAATTATGAAAGGATCTTAAAGAAGGCAGCAAGGAAGGCAGGGGCAATGCAAGAAAACCCATTCACAAAAATACAAAATCACTTCATTCACATTTTGCCTCTGCTCTAATGCTTTTTGTTTGGGGAGGTGAGGTGGGAAGAGAGCAACCCAACTTAAAAAAAAAAAAAAAGAGGAGAAGAAAAAAAATGGCAAGGGAATGAGTTGCTAAAGCCAATAAACACACATCAAAGCATGAGATGGCTCTGCTTTAACCGCCTACAGTATTCAACCTGGGATAGATTAAGGCAAGACAAAAGGTGCTGTGAGGGAAAATACTGCCCGTACAGCAGTGCAGACCCTCTCCCTCACTTACTCAGCCCTAATACTGAGACCCCAGCCAGCTCTGCCGCACTGAAAGTGGCAAGGGCACGTGATAGGCCTAGCTTTGCAGAAACCCAAATTTGTCCCCCATGGTCTGCTGCTGTGATTTGAAGCCCTTCCCACTCCCCCGCTGAGTCGTTGCAGCGAAGCAGGAGCTGGGTTTATTGATTCTGTGAGTCACAATTAGCCGTGGGACACACGACCAAAGGTTTAGCACAGGACATTAAACCTGACTGCGCTGTCAACTCGGTTATTCCAAGGAGAAAGAAACAAATTGAAGTCACAGTAACAGATGTTTCTCATGTTTTATGAACTGCAGTATCATTACTAGTTACAGAGAGTTTCTGCCTTTTAAAACAGACCTGCAACGCTGTGCGTGTGAAATTATTTGAATTCACACACAGACAGCTTGGCAAAGGACTTACAGATAGCTCAGCATTTTCGTACTCGCACAATGATTCCTGTTTCCCTTTTGCCCAGCCCCACCCTGAGAAGTATAATACATGTTAAAGTAGCCAAAAATGAGATCACGCCAGGATAGAGTACTTCTTTGCCATCATCTGCGACGAGGATGCAAACACTCTAACCTCTCTCCTCTTTTGTGAAAAACACACTCAGCTTCTTCTCCGTTTCCACTGTGGGGAAATTAAGTTGTTGGGATCGTTCTGAGTCTTAAGGGAGCCTGGAAACTGAAGACTGGTGTTCTTCCCAGGATGTCTTATCCTTACACCTCAGGGGTAATGAAGGGATTTCCCCATAATTTACAAAGGAAATCTGAAACACCCTGCGAGCGCAAACCACCCCCAAGCCCGTTCTGCTCCTCCGTATCGAGGAGAGAGCGGAGGGGCTGCCGGCGCTCCGAGGGCTCTGCCGAGGAGCCGCTGACACCGCACAGCGAGAAAGCCCTCTCGTGGAAAACACCAGCATCACCCAGCCGAGCCCTCCCCTTGGAGCCGCCCCAGCCCTGGCCCCGGCCGCAGCCCGGGAAGCCGCGGCTGCCCAGGGCGCCGCTGATCCCCGGCTCCCACTGCGGCCCCGTTCCCCTGCCGGCTGACATCTGCCCCTTTCCCAAGGAGCACCGCCCGTTCACCTGCCAGTCCCACGGGCTTAAACACACACCGCGGGCAGCTGAGCAATCTGTGGCACAGGTCTGCCTCGCAGAAACGGTAGAAATTTTGTGTGAATTTTGCTGGCAGCCTGCAACATCTCGGAGGAGTTACAGCTCTTCCTTTCTCCACACCCCGCTACACTTGAATTCGTGGCAACTGTATCACATGGTATTTTAGCTTACGCCAAGAAAAGCTGTACCTCGGCCACAACAAATACAGAAACATTAACTGCCTTCCAAGGAGGGTCAAACATTCGAATCATTTTAACATACTATAAAAATACTTCAGTGAAAGCAGATAATAAAGAAGCGCATCTGTACATTACGCTACACAGGCGAATTTGAAAGATTCCCCCCAAATTATGAAAAAAATACAGAATGTATCTATTTCTCCGAATGACATCGCTATCGTCTGCTCTCAGTTTCTATACTTCTGTGACAGAACAACTACTGCTCCTTAGAACAACACTGAGTATCAAAATAAGCATTTTACTGTTAGAATCCATCAAACACTTGCATACATCCTGTTAAATTAAGACAACTCTTTAACAACTCCACACACTTTTTACCCACTAGCAAAAGTCCAAGGCGAGCCCACGCTCACAATTTGCATATACCCTGCCAGGCGCACAACCATGTCCAGCACACTTCTGCCCAACCAGCTTTGGTAACCACTGGCTATTCAGTGAATTATGTGCCTGGAGTCTATTAACTGTGTCCAAATTTGTTCTTGTTATAGAAATACAAGCAGTGATTAGGCCGAACTTACTAATTGCTGAGAGAAGTGCTGGAGAAAAAAAATTATGATTATCAAACCGACTTCACAGAAAACCACCCAAGCACAACACACGTGAAAATGCTATTTACTCACTCACTATAACCTTTAAATACAAAAGTTACGATAAAACTTGAAGTACCTAGTTCAGCTTACAAAACCCCCATGTGGTACCTCGCTAAGATGTTGCTGCAGCTATAAATCTCTGTTAAAGAGCGGGCACTGACCCAGGGTAGCGGGATGGAAGATCAGCAAAGTGTGAAAGAGAAAATTCCTACCAGCCCCGGCTGAAGTAAAAAACACTGGTAACTGCCCCAACCTTCCACATCCAAACTTCAGGGGTGGCACACCCCAGCACGTGACAGGCGCAGGGCAGGGCGCTCCGGGCACAGCCTCCGGGCGCCCCGGCTCCTCCGCTTGCCTTTACTGTAAGAGGGATCCCGGAGGGAGGGGTGTCGGGGCAGAGGCAGCAGAATACAGAAATACCGAGGGCAGGTTGAGAGGCTCCCGGAGACGCTCCCCGGGCCTGACCCCGGAGAGGTGTTACCAGCGCGGCGAGTTCAGCTGGCTCGGGCAGCCGGGGCGCCCTCTCCCAGCTCCCGTGCCGGCGGTACTGGCGGGCGGGCCGGCTTCTCAGCCCCGCAAACTTGCACGCCGACCCCCCCGGGGAGTCACGGCGCTCCCGCACATCCTCCCCTACCCCGAGGGAAGAGCGCAGCGGCGGGGTAGGCGAGCGGCCCCCCGTGGTGCCCCCCGTCGGCATCCCCGAGCGTCCCGGGGCAGCGGCAGGCGGTGGGTGCCGAGCCGGAGCCAACCCCGCCCGTTACCTGGCGGCTCCCGCGGCGGCTCCCTTGGCGGCGGTTCCCGGGCACGGACCGGGCGGGCGGAGCGAGCGGCGGCGGCTCCCGGCGGCGCTGGGCTCCCACTGCCGTG
>VZTD01003430.1:2985523-3095916 GCA_013397725.1 Rhagologus leucostigma | reverse complement strand
CTCCGGCTGGGCGCGCCTCTGCCCCCGCTCCGCCGCTCCCGCCTCGCCGCCCGTGCCTCTCGTCTGCCTTCTCCTTCGCCAGAAAACTTCCCGGGTGCCCTCGGCAGGAGCCGCCAAGGACAGCCTGGAGTGACTCGTCCCTCCCGTACCGTGCCTCGGCCGTTCGAGGTGCGGGAATGGCAACCCGGCAAGGGCGGCCCGGAGGCAGCTTAGCCTGGGACCTGAGAGCAGCCCTGAGCACGTCGAGCTCGCAGCCGGCACCGGTGGGAGGGAGAGCTGCCTATTCCCGTCTGCAGGGTGTCCCCGGTAACATCCAATGGGCTTCTGATGCATCGGGGGGATCCTCGGGACGCAAAAGGAAGAGACCAGGGAGGTGGAAGAGAGGTCACTCGTTGACCGGTATCCCGTAAGAGCTGCTGAAATGCCTTCGAAGACCTGCCGGAGAAACTTCAAAGGATGGCACTGCGGGACTGGGAAGCCTTTCCAAAATGCATACCAAACCAAAGGAAGAGCCCATGTTTGCGACATGGGAAAAGCCACGGTTTCCTAAGGAAATAAGGCTTGTGCCGTTGTGCTATGTGTGTGTGCCAATAACTTCTGAGCCAGTTAAACAACTTCAGTAGCATTTGACAGCTACAAATCCCATAAAAATAGATAACTGTGTAGAAGAGGTCATCTTTTTTACTGCTCTTGCACATAGAGCGACTGTGTCTCAAGTCCAACAGCATATGACAAGGGAATCCACAGGGGGGTTCATTTCAATTATCCCCTAGGAAAACTACTCTTCACTGGTGCTAATACTCACTAAGTCCTTACCAGCTTGGAGTGAAAGAAACTGAGAGAGTAAAAAGAGTGCAAAAGTAACACTGTTACTCTCAGTAATAACCAATAGCTCAGTATTAGTAAATTGTTCTTTAGTAAATTGGACATTGCGTCCTCATATAACACCAGAGAGAACAATTCTGGAAGGGCCAGGTCATGCAAGTGATATGCAGACATGTCCTGGTGCTGATAAGAAGTCCTGCTTATTTCACAATGCTTTGCAAGATGAGGGGTGCAGATTTGGACCCTCAAAGCTTAGTAGAAGAACAAGAGACAGCAAGAATGTCTAACAGTGCAATGCAAAGGAAAAATAGATATGCCAGCATCTCTGTATAATCTCTGCTGATGCCTCATATATCTGGTAATGAACAGTCACAAGGCTCCCCAGGTGCAGATATTTTTTGGCACTGGCTTTCTTTTATTTCCTAATGTGATATAAAAATAGGGAGATACACATAAAATTTAACAGTTATGGTCCCAAATCTATTTCTGTGTAATAGCAAAACTAGATTACACAACCAGACTGTATTTGAAGCGTATGTTTCATTATAGTCTATTGCTTAAGACAGGCAATCATTTCAGGGTCTGATATTTTCTCGTAATGTTTGGGCCAATGTTTTTCCATTTCTTTTTTGCTATTCATTTATTTGTGTCACACAGCATGATCCTAGCTCTGCTTGGTCTTTGTGGCAGACTAGGGGATTTCCATTTCTTTATTAGACACAGTTTGACACGAGGTAATAGCCTTGTTCCTTATTTGATTCCTTTGCAAAGGACTCAGAGTGCTATTTTCCAGGAGGCTGGCTTGTCATACCCCTTAAGCAGCAGATCATAGCTCTTTCAGGCAGAGATTACGTTTTTGCTCTACAGACCTGTCAAACTGGGTCCATTTGTCCTCCCCCTGCACCCTCCGTAACAATCTCGCACGTGCACCCCTGCACTGTCCAGGACTGTTGCAGGACCCCGCATGCCAGGCAATTGTGCTGTACCGGTGAATAAATCATGAAAGCGTGTATCTGTCTGGCTGCACAACACCTACCCTTGTTTTAGGGCCTAATGCACAGATCTCATGTGGAGGGTTTCCAGTAAACTGACGGGGCTTAGTCCTGACGGAAACACCACCATTTTAAACAGCCCCACATTCTACAGACAAGATCCTCTCCTCATCAGGGACACTCTTGGCATTTTTTCCAACAACTGCCACCCCTTTCCCCTCCAGTGACATCATTATGCTGATATTTTGGAAAAAAAAGTGCAGGGTGATATATCCAAAGACTTGTATGTGTTTTCTGTTTTCCATCCTGATTCTATGAAACTGTTTTGTAAATGAACAGAAGTCAACTATATGTGACCCCAGCTTTCAAATCTTCCACATGCTAGCATAGACACAATAGTGCTTTTACATGCTCAACTGTGCAATTTAAGGGGCCACTACAGAAAATTAGCTTCCCGAGTTTATAGTGCTTTCACCGTCATGAAGGAATTGCTTTGTGAATCCCAGCCAGCACTGAATTGAGCTTTGCATTAAGAGCTGGGGTTTACATTCTTTGTTATGTGTAAAGAATATAGTATATCCTCTGTGAACTTAAAGCATAACAACAACCTTGAATAAAGCCAATTTTATGACAGATCAACATGTGAGAGGGCTGTTTTACTTGTTTTCTGATAAATAGATTATTGAATTGAAATCAGAACAAGAAAAGAGTTCCATGGTTTAGCCCAAAACACTAAAGCCACTTTCTTCCATTTCAGAAGTGCCTAGAGCTGCAACCCTCCCACTGTCTGAAGGGTCTGTCCCTTGAATATTACATCATATGCACCACAATCCAAATAGCCTCTCTGTTACACTTCTGATAGGCTTGAGGTTTTGGGAAACCATGAACAAATCATGGCAGGTTCCTCTTAGGTGTAACTGTATGGTTTTGAGATAATTAAATTTCACTCCACAGAGCTCACCCATTACTTATGAATGCTTTCTCGTCTGCTCTTCACATCTTAGTGCTCAACTTCACAGTTTCCTTGTTCCTTCCTTCCCTGGCCTCCCCAGCTTTCCTCCCGCTTCCTTTGCCTTCAGACTGCTCTCTTTCTTTTCCTATTATTCTCTCTCCGTATTTCTACTAATGCCTTTCTCAATTTGCTGTGAAGGCGGATAAAGCAGGAAAACAACCCTGATCCAGCTTGGCTGTGATTCCTAGAGCTGGACTGACACACGGCCCAGCTCATTGCCTAGACAGATGGGCAGAAGGAAACTCTCTGGCATCTGCATGCTGGAACCTGAATACCAGTCTATTTCCAGATAACCATAGCACATTCCAGGAGCAATCTGTGCTCAGTAGAAATCACACAGTGTTATTAACTCTGCCATGAAACTGAATGGCACTTCTGAGAGCACAAAACAAACAAGGTCTCAGCCACAAAGAGCTTAAGATGACAAACTGACTGTCTGAACCCGATCACCTGCTCCCAGATAAAGACAGCAAAGTGAGAGATCTTGCTTTTCTGAAATGTCAAGCACTTACAGTGCTGACTGAAGTTACACTGATCAGTATGTTCTCTCATCTGCTATCAGACTGCTTTCCCGGGGCCCCTCCATCAGGCTTGGGAAAACAGCATGAGGGGGCAGTTGATGCACTGGTAGCGAGAGGTTTATTCAAGCTGCATTATTAAAATCATAATTAAAACCTTGCCAGTGTATTTTTCAACCCAGTTTTGCTTTCCCAGGCTCAGCTGGGAAAATTGAAGCTAAATTGTTTATGAGTTGGTTTCTTTGTCAATATCAGCATTTCCCAGTCATTTTCATCCAAGCAACAGCTAACATTTTGGAGGAAAAAAAAATATCACAGACCCTCCCTTTGCCATGTTTTTTTGTTTTTGTTTCTTAAATCAAGAACTAAGCTGCATTTTGAATATTCATTTACAGATTTATTTTTCCCAGCTTTGTTTTCATATTC
The DNA here is from genome assembly GCA_013397725.1 of Rhagologus leucostigma. Lineage (NCBI taxonomy): Eukaryota > Metazoa > Chordata > Aves > Passeriformes > Rhagologus > Rhagologus leucostigma. Next base: position 3,092,143 of record VZTD01003430.1, on the reverse strand, counting down.
ACTTGATCACATGGTAACATATATGCATGTTTTTCTGAAGTGAAAAAGCATGTTTTGTCATCATTTCACATATCACCTTCCCATGTCTTTCTGACCCACAGACCACAAAATTGGAAGCAGGCTTCCAGAGCAAGAGACGTGCTTTTCTTAAGACTATCCAACCCATGAACAACACTTTACGCTCACTGAGATACTCGAATAGGTAGACATAATTTTCCTAAATGCTTTCATGCTCACCTCCCTCTTTCCTTGTCTTTGAAGTTGTAAGATTGCACAAAGGAAATGGCAGCAGTGCCTAAACCCAAAACTGTAGCAGCAATGACTGAACAAACCCTTGGACTCTGCCCAGAAAAATATCAATTAAGAGAATTCTTTGTAATAATTTTAATATGTAGCACTGAAGGGATACTTTAAAGGCAAAATGAACATATTTAAGGTGACAGCCATTTCCACAGCTAACAGCAGGTAAAGCTGTATATTACTGGGAAAAAAGAAGAACCAGAAAATATCCTGTCCCCTGTTTGATTTTTCTTTTCAGATGTTTTCGAAAATGGAGATTAAACCAAAACATCAAGTACAACTATGTATATATTGAGAAAATTCTCAACATTCATTTTTCCTCTGAAATGTGCAGCTGAGATTTTCCCGTACTCTTTGAAATCTTTATGGAAACTAACTCTGTTTTTCACAGTCTCTTTAGTCATTTTCACTACGAAATAAAAAGCAAAGTGGAGGCCCCCACTGTACCAGGAACCTTGCAGTCCCTTACATGTTTAAATATGACAGGAGAGACAAGCACAGAGGAACAGTTATCCCCATTTACAAACAGGAAATTGAAGCAGGAAGAATGAATGCTGAAGAAGTACTAGAGGTCTGTGTCAGCTCCAGGACATGAGCTAGGAGATCCTGGATCACAGACAAATGCCTTACTCATCCAAATATCTATCCTCAGATGTTTTGACTCTTCTTCGCATTTGCATTTCTCTTATAACACAAAGGGAGGAGGCTCAAATGCATTTTTAAAACTCCAGATGACACTAAAATCATGAAGCTATTCTTATTCTCATAAGATTTTACAAAGCACCTTTCTCCTTTAAAAGAACCAAAAAAGGTAAACTAACAAACATAGCTTCAGGGTTTATTGTTCCTTGAGATGTTCCAATTAAATAACACTTTGTTGGACAGTTAAAGTTCTTCACAATTTTTCTGTCAAAAACGTGGCATGTATTTCACAGGTATCTACAGAAAACAGCGGTACCTGCCAGGGAGGAGATGGAAGTGTTGAAAACTTCACTTCTGACAACAGTTAGATGGTCACCCTGCAATTTGTTTCAACACAGCTAGTTGTGTTGCCATAACGTGTTAAACATCTGCTAAAAACATACGGAATCCTCCCCGGGGATGTAAGTCGATGCCATTCATCAAACTATTTCACTGCTTCCCTTCTCCCCAAATGACTCCCTCCAGAGAGCCAACTGAAGAAAAGGATTCCAGTGTCTGTATGTAGAAAGGGATCCCTAGCCAGAAAAGTGGTGATAGCTCCCCTTGGAACGGGGAGAAGGTCCTATCCGAGTAAATTCTGCTGAAGGACATGTAACGTGGTTAAGGAGAAAAATAAGACAGCACCTCATCAGAACTCCAAATCAGTCATCCCCCTCCTTAGGTGAAAGGAGGCAGCACGGGGTCCTGCAGCAAAACTAATCCCCACTCTGCAGAATTCAGTTTACATGGGCACTACCGGGTTAGCTGGGAGACTGCTGAAATAATGACCTTGGGCATGGAAGGACCTAATGTTCTTCTCAGTATCACACAAAATAGAATGTTATTAAGTCCAGAAAATTGAAGTGTCCACTGCCTAAACACTGGGATGAACACTCATGGCTGTGTAAAATGATTTCAGGAAGGCTGCAAAATGCAACAAGACCGTCAATGACTTGGAGTGGTGACAGTCAATTTTCATGGTGTGAAGGTTGCTGGGCATCACACATGATCCCAGAATTTTTCATTATCAGATTCAGTGCCTTAAGTGGGATGCAGCTCTTCAGATCTGAACTGATCTCTAGTGACAAATGGAGATGACATATCCTAACAAGTCCACAAAGCAATGATTGGATGGTGATACTACTATAACCACATTGGGATAGCTGTCGAAAACTACGCAGCTTTCTTTTGTTTCTTGAAGCTTCTGTAGTTTTTCTCAGATATGCTACTTCCTATAATAAAAGATAGTACTTCTCTGCAGACCTCTTTTCACTTGTCATTCACACCCCTTCCAAGCATGCACACAGTGAGGGCAGAAACAAAGCTGCACAAGTTTTGCTTCTTTTTTCCTTGATCTCAAGAGTCCTTTTGTGCGTTTGTGCGTAAGGCAGCCCTGATCTTCTGTCAGCAAAAGGGAACCGGTAAGTGAACAGAGCAGCCATGTGGGGTATGGGAGCTGTGAAATTCCTGAGTGCTGAACAGAGGGATTGAGGCTGACTTGAGACTAGGGCAAGATTAGTTATTTTTAAAAATGTAGTCATAAAATTAATGGTCCTTGTGAACCCTTCACCAGGCACTAATTAATTAGCCTCCCGTTTTTACAAGTGAGAGCAAATGAAAGCCAGGAATACTCAGTGATTTCTCCAAGTGGCCAGAAGGATTAGATTTATTAGAATTTAGGGCTCCTAACCTGTGATCAAAACATGATTGCACCTCTGTCAGTTACTTTGAATGTGAGTTTTCTTTATCTGAAGATGAAAATTCTTTCATTGGCTGGACACTCATTAGCTGGAACAACTGCTATACAAATAATATTATTTTACAGCTTAAAAATGTGGATTTTTGTAGACCACCATGGAACACAGGTTGGAACTATGTGAGCCACTTATCTGACTGATTCCTGCTTTGAATGTTTTAAACAACATTGTGAGTTACTAGCTGCTGTTTCCTATCAGGAAGAGATAAACTGTGGATTTATTAAATGTTGGAACCAATTTCAGCCCTGGTTTTACTGGACTGATTTCAATGAAACAATGCCAAGGACACATTCTCTCAGCTAAGTAGCCCTTAGCCACCTACTGCATTTAACTTATTGTACATATGTCACAAAAGCCTACAAAGCAAGAGGAAAGAACCATCTTCTTGATTCCTGTGTTCTGAGCTTCCCTCAGTGAAGGACTCAGAACTCAGATTCTCTTTGAAAGATCCCCAAGACTAGTCCTGTAGACTTACAGTCCACTAGAAGGTTGAATCCACCAAGGCCCTGAAACCTGAGAGTTGTGGAAAGCCTGGCAAAGGCTCTAAAGCGTCCTGCTCTTCCCTCTTGTTGTAACCAGCCCCTCAGCGCAACCTTTCATGCCATGTTTTGGCACTTTTTGCCCTCCTGGCTGTGATACCAAATTGCAGAAGTGGCTGTGAAAGTTAAAGACTTTAAGAAGAAATTGTTCACCTGATTTTCCTGAAATGTACAGCAGAGTCAAGATTAGGGGATTTAGAGGGAAACAGGAGTTTGCCCAAACCACTTGTGCAGCAATGCCTTTAAGATCATTCAGTTGCCCTAGAAGAGGTGCAGAGGGGAAGAAGTGGTGCAAGCCCTCGAGTTATCTCCTTCTGTGCAGTCTACAGGCTAGTCTGTACATTTCTCTCTTCCTCCTTTTCAGTACATCTCACTCTCCCGCTTTCATCTCCACTTCTCTAGGCTCATTTTCTCTCACTATCTCCAGCCCTGTTGTGTTCTCTGAAGCACTTTAATTCTTCATTTTCCCCTGTGTACCCCTGGGATAATCAGTCCCTCCCTCCCTCACTATCAGGTCTCTATGTTGTCTTCCAGGCGATCTCATTTTGGTTCTGCAGATAAAGACACAAAGCAGAGAGTGAGTGGAGAAACAGGGATCACAGAAAGTCAGAAGAGGCTTTTCTCTTTAAACTGACAAATGGGGGCAAAGCCCCCTGTTGCAAGCAAAAGCAATGACATGTTAGAAAGGATGAGAATGGAAACTCTGCCTTTGTTGGAAACAGCCGCTGAAATGAAGCAATAGTTTTGGGAAGCCCAGGGTATTGGTAGAGCAGCTGGTCTCCTTCCAATCTCCTGGGATTTGCTGTGTTCCAGGGCTATAATCAAGCAAATAGAGAATTTGCCAACCAAGGCTTTATTCAGTGTGCCAGGGAGCAGCCATCCCTTCACCTGAGCTAGAAATGTCTTCACTAATGTGCAGCATGTGCACGAGTCACTAAAGAGCCTTCGCCCTTCATCAGTCAGACAAGTGCAGTTGTGTGTGCAGCAGGACAAGCAGAGGCAAGGAGATGGCAAGCTATTAAGAATGAAGCCTAATGGCCCCTTGAGAGCCCTGGGAGGTGGGAAATAAAATAAAATTAAAAAAACCCTTCACCTGAATTTTAATCATACCCAAGGGAAGACATAAGATTTAATACAAAACATTACACAGCTGCTTTGCTACACGAGATTAACTTCATGTAACAGGATGAATAAAAATATTCCCACTCCAACTTTCTGAAACATTCTTCCCTGAGGCAGTGAGAGAAATGGCACAGAATGTGGAATGAGGCAGGGGGATGAGCTAGAGATGCTTTTAAGCTCTGTGCAAGTCACCCATCCAGAGCTGGGCTCTGACACAAATCTCCTTCAGCATCTCAAATTAATAATTCATCCTTAGCTGGGCAATCATTACAAGATCTCTTTCTGTAGACAGACAGTCAGAGAGAACAAATGTAAGAGTTAATGCTGGCTGGCAATACTGTGAACCTCTGAGAGCAACAGGCTATGACAGCACCGCTTAAGTTCTCCTAGGGCTGTGCTGAGCGCCGGGGCATCTGCTAAAGACTGTAAATGTGCACGGATGAGGACTGACCCACTTCTGCAATTGAAAGTTGGAAAGCCTCCCAGATGCACACATGACGTTTTGGCAACACAGAGAGAGAGAAGTTCAAGGAAACTAGGAAAAGAGTTCAGAAGCGGAGTGCGAACAAAAATACACAAACAGCAAAACATCTAGTTCTAAACTCTTTGTTATCAGTTGTCCAAGATCAGTTGCTGTCAAGGTCAGTAGAGATTTTTGCGGTAGAAATGAGGCAACTTCCCTCAGCCACCAAGAGAAGTTGTAGGTTCACATCACAGCCTGTCAAAGTCAGCAGGGACTTGGTCATAAATTGATTTACAAGAACATCAGCTGGAGATATAACCTTCTTACTTTCCAAGGTGCAGAGTAAATGCATGTCCCTTGACAAGTAACTTTTCCTGGTAACCCCATCAACCATTTATGAAGCAAGAGTGGTATTTGCTTAGTGCTCAGCTTGACAGGCAGTGTGCATTTCACAAAATACACCTCCTTCCATAATTGACAATTTAGAAAATTAACTATTTACTTTACTTGCTAAAAATGATCAAAAGCATCCAACTGATCATTGTGCACATTTTGTACTTGTCTTTTGAGGATAGCAGTCCCATTAGATCCTGGAAATCAAGGAGCTTCTAGCACTAACTAGGCCTTGGAAAATAAATCCAGATCTCAATAACTGCTATGAGTCAGATGTGATTTTCTTCTTTTATGCCAGATGAGAATTCACAACTTCAGTGTGATGCCAGTCACGGAAATATGAAAACAGAGAGTTGCCTAGGACAGCAATGCGCTCAGGGACACCGTGGTGCCTGCTTAGTCTCTGTGGGAACTCTGCAAAGGCAGGCTGGCTGTGGCTGTGGCTGCTCAGACAAGTCAGGGTTATTCCGAACAGATGCAGCAGTCACCTACCTGATCTCTCTCAGGTGTCTGGCAGTAGTGGTTGTAGCAATTCCAATTCCCTTGTGCTCACCTCTTCAGCCTGCGATTATGGTTGCACCCCTTCCTGCTACTCTTCTCGTGCCTGCAGAAACAGCAGACTCGCACCAGTCCCTCATCTTGGGGGCTGAAAAATTCAACTTTCTGTATGCTATGGAGAAGCCTGGAGTCACTCCCAGGCACTGGTGATGCTCTGCAGCTGGAGATGTTCTGAGTGAGATGTAAATCAAGATACTTGGTCAAAAAGCAGCAAGTGACAAGTCTTGGAGGAAAAAAAAGGTGTTATCTTTAGAACCAGGCCAAATGCCAGCTCCAGCTAAGATAACAGACATTCTACTGACTTCCTGCAATTTTCCTTCAGTGAAATATTATCCTCTTTACTTCCTGCCCAAGTGTCATTTAACACTGCTTTGCCAGTCCACTGTGATTTGCTCAAAGGAAGCTGCATCTCAGTGAAGACTAAAGTAACTCCACTACATTAGAGATGTGCCCAAACTGTGTGATTCGGAATGAGATTTATACACGTACTCAAGAAGCTACACGGGTTCGGTAGTTTAGTTTAATTTTGGTCAGTGAATTTAGCAATAATCCTTTGTTACAGGAAAAAAGGCAACAAACCAGATACGTAAATGGATGACATCAGCATTCTTGTTTGTATCTGGAGAGTACATGCCACTAAAATAATTTTCTCAGAACAATAGCAAGACCCTCTTCCTGTAGCACGCTGACCTCGTATTCCAGCAACCACTAATCCCATCACCTGGAAACAACTGCTGCTCCTAGAGACAGCACTGAAATGCCCTCCAAACAGGAGGTACCAGCCCGATTCCACTGCCTTGTTTGGACTTGATGATCTTAAAAGTGCTTTTCCATCTTAAACAATTCTACGATTCTGTGATAGATACTGGGCTATTATATACAGCAACAGTTGCTGCACATATTGAAGTGTTCAACACCAGGTGGGATGGGGCTTTGAGCAACCTGGTCTAGTGGATGGCATCTCTGCCCATGGCAGTGGGGTTGGAACAAGATGATTTTTAATGTCCCTTCCAACCCAAACCGTTCTGTGATTCTATAACACTGCACTTTTGCCTCAACAATGCCTTGCAGACACCATTAGGTGATACAAATGCTTTGTCATAACATATTGCTTGAACTCAAGATAAAGCTACAGCAAAGCGATTTATTGCTATCTGTATATTTGCACTGGAATATGTCAGTGTACCTGAGGAAGATGCAAGAGCTCCCAAAGTAGGCAGGAGGAAATGCTGTTTTTCTGTTCACAATGGGTTTCCTCATCAATCAGGCATGTTCATTAAAGCTCGCTTCCTTTAGCAGGATGACTATAAAGGGCAGTTGTGGAGGAGGAAAAGGAGACTTATGACATGCCATTTTCCAGGATTTGTCCTGGAGATTAATTTTATCCGCCACTTTAATGAGGCCGAGTCCTCACGAATGGGTGACCAACATCTTCATGTTCTAGTGTGACAGTACAACAAGAAGACATTCTCTCAACACGTGTAAGGCCATGCCTTTCACAGGAGCATTAGGAACTCAGCACAAATCACAGGCCAAGTAGGAAAGGCATAGCTATTCACTGCAATTCAGGTAGTGTCAGAGCCTCAGGATCCATAAGGTCAGAACTGCTATAGCTAATAGGCAATTTCTCCATCAAGTGTCACGCTGTTCACATGTTCCTGCTTTGCCCTTTCCTCCTGGGGTGTTGATGGTGCTGTTGATGAAGGTGGGACTACAGCCAGCTGTTCTCTGACACGAGATGTGCCAGGCAGTGGGATACTGCCCTCAGCTCCAGAAGCTGTCAAAACCATCATGGATTTATATTCTGTGGAAGTAATTAGGGACTCCCCGTTGCTTCTCCACTCGCCTCCCATTTGTAGGGCAATCACATCAGACAAGAGCCGTGCTCAGTGAACACTGCCAGCCTCCCCTGAAGCCAGTGGGGACTATTAAGAGAGGTTACTGGGGCAGATGGAATATTCCCCACTAGAATGCACACGCAGAGCTATAGATTTTGCCTTTGAACATAGCCTGTGGCAATTTCCAGCAGATAAATGAAAGATGCTATTCTCATTTGTTCGGGGTTTTTTAATAATGATTTGCATCACTTGTTGCTTTTAGTCATAGTAATCCCATCTCCAGTCTGTGGTAGAGACACAAATTCATTTTTTTCTTCCCTATTTGCCTGTTTTTTTTCCATTTACTTCCTCACTCTCTTCACAACTACTGCAGGGATACAGAGCCTTTGTGCTAAGGGGGTCAGGAAGGGGAGCTGCTGCTGCTCACCAGACTCCTTTTGTTAAGGTTTGCAAGGGGAAGGGACTGGCCCTGAAATCGTTAAGGAGTTTTCTTCAGCCAGCTTTGGTCCTTTCCTCATGACCAAAACTGGACTAGCAGTTCAGAGGCAAAACCTGAGCTCATTCTATCCTCCTGCATCAGGCAGAGACCTTTATAATGCAGTGAGTTTCTGAGGCCTTGGGATTCCCACTGTTACGTGAGGCTCACAGGGGGATAAGACCCATGAGTTTTGCCAGGATGAAAAGCCAAGCTCTTGCAGTTTCCTGTCTAATAGCAAATCCCTCCAGCAGAGTCCTTGCCCTCCCCCTCGGGTGAACTGCCATTGACCCAGCGAATTCAATTAGTGTGGTTCTTCCTTTATCAAACAAACCCCACATGGCCCAAACCAAACATGGTGCATTTGAAAACAAATGGGATTGAAACATCCCTAATCTAGCCAGACACTGTCCTCTGCATATGTTCCCTCCAAGTCAGCCTACTCATAAACACAATCAGGGCATCACCAGGATCTCATCTGGTCTGCAAGGGGTGTGGGGACCCTGACACCCTGCAGAACAGAGAGTATCACAGATTTGAGCCTGTATCAAATGGACCATTACAGTGCCTCCACAGTGCTTTTTCATCCAGTTTTCTCTCCGTGTCCACTGCTGAGCCCTTAAGGAAAGGGGAAGAATGCCTTAGCTGAAGTCCTAGGAAGAAAGCCTGTGTGACCTTGACTCATTCCGTTTTTACCATGCACAATGGTGATGCAGTGTACTGTCATGTGCAGTCTGGACAAAACCCACTACCTAAAGCACTTCTGTAAATCACCAGGGCAGAAAGCACAGCACCTTGACTGGAAGGCTCTGAATCACTTCAGCCACTCCATATGGGAAGATTTTATCCTTTATACCACAGGGAAGCTGTCAGTGCTCCCATTTCTGGGACCCACTCATCAGCTACATCTGTCCCAAGATGCATGCCAGCAAAAAGAAATCCCACATCAAAGGGGGATTCCCCACCCAACTTGTCCAGAGGAAGAACCCAGCTATGAGGAGGAAAAAGGGAGCTGTCTCTGCTGGCAGATTGGCACAGACACAGATGCTGCCCCTATTACTGCCATCATAAACAGCACAGACTTGTTTGGGAACCCTCCTCTAACACATGCACCAAGCATTGAGCCGAGGCTGTCAGAAATTCCTGGGCACCCCTGATGCCTATTCAGACACATCTCCCATGCCCCACCTTCTGTTAGGCAGAAGAGACCAGGCACGACCCCTGCTAGCTCACAGGACATGGACAGAGTGAAGCTGGGGGCTGTCCCTACCCAGCAGTCCCCAGCAGAGATGCCCTTTTGCTTGGGGACACAGATGGAGAACAGCATAAGTCAGGCAGCACATCATAGGCAGACTTCCTCAGGTTGTTCCCAGGGAAAGCCTGGTAGGAGAGGATCAGAGACAGTGTGAGTGTGAGAGGCCTCAAACAACACTGCCATCAGACCTGGGGAACTGGTGACTTGCCTGAAGACAGCTCTTGTGTACTACACTGAGGACATATTCCAGAGATACGCTGTAGGACCAGTGACACACATAGGAATTTCAAATCAGGGCCGTTCAACTGGGTAGTTACTGAGGCTGCAAAGACACTACGAAAAAAAATCAGTCTTCCTTAGCACAGCCCATCCCAAAAGTCTTCCTCCACATGGGCATTCAGACAGCAGGACACTTGAGCCATCTCCCGTGGCAATGCCCACTGAGGGCCAGCTCCACTGGGCAGTCCTTCTTATTCAGCCTCATACCTCTTAGACGTAATCTAACAGCAGGAAGGAGGCAAGCCAGGGGCAAGTTTTAATTCCAGGAAGAGTCAAAGGCAGTGAACATATTCCCTTTATACAGCTTTTATACATCTGTTTTCAGTGTATAACACATGCCTTAGGTGAGTTTAACAAAACTGTGAAAAGACAAATCCTGTGAAGCTAGACCAGAAATCTTAGCAGAATATATTTGAAGAAACTGCTGAAAAACATAAATTAGAAGTTATCACTTTTTCTATTCCAGGCTGCCTGAAAGGCATGACATACATATCCCTGTGTGGTAGATGTGAATTATCCCACTGGAACCAGTAGCCAGCACTCCAAACTTCTGAGATGAGCCATTCTTTTGAACCACTTCCTTTGCCCCAAAAGCCAAACGCCAAACTTCTGAGATGAGCCATTCTTTTGAACCACTTCCTTTGCCCCAAAAGCCCTTGACAGGTTTTCCATATTCTCTAAAATACATGTTCGCACTTTTTCTTTTTTTTTTTTCTGTCAGACTTCCCGAAGATGAAAAAGGGCAAAAACCAAAGAGGAATTTCTGTTGCACTACCCAATCCTATCATAAGTAAGGAACAACTGGAAATTGTTGCAAAGCTTGATGCTTCCCCAGGGGCAGGGTGCTCCCTAGGAGCACTCATGGGCAGAATTGCACCCACTGCTGCTCCTTTTTCCCTGCAGACACGACATTCCCTACAGAGCACTCACGCAGTGGTGCAGCTGCCTCACAGAGAACAAACTAAAATAGAGTTGAGGATACTTCTGGAAAGGCCTTTAAGAAAGCTGGAGAAAGCAGTACTGTCAGTAGGACAAGTGCACCAGCACAACAGAATTCACTGGGAAAACATATTGATCTGGCTCTTCTGATTTTGAGATTCAAAAAACTCACAAGAATGCTTGAAGTTGCTCATTTGCATTTTGTTACCCAGAATGCAGTTCCAACTCATCTATTTCCCACAGGCACCAACATCAAAGCTGTGGAAACAAGCTATCTTTGCATGAAAGTTTTCTTTTTAATTAAACATTATAAACTAAGGCCAGAAATTCCTTCTTCTTTCACAGCTGGAGAAAGCATAAAGGAGAACTGAGGGTAGAGACACAGAACCCATCAGTCACTGCACAGAGAGCGACTGCTTGGCCATGGATGCTTACAATTGCCCTCTTACTGCTTGGCTCATTCGTGTAACATATGGTGAGGTACGGAGAGCGCACCTATAGCCCAAAGGTCACTGTGCCACCTGCAGACCCCAGACAACATGCAGCCTTGCACAAATACACATGGAAGTAATTAGGCAGGCAAGGGAGCTGGGATTTGAAGCAGAACCCCCTCAAGTCTGCTGCATTAATCCTTCCAGCTGAGTTGGAGAAGAAGTCTGAATTCCCAGGGGTCTGATTGCTGCAGCTTGTAGCTCAGGGTGGAAAAAAAAGTAATTTACTGTTTCCTTGCCACAGACATGCCGTTACATTTTTGGGGTTTGGATGGAGAGAAGAGCATAAGGGAGTTTCAAAGAGGCCAGGTTTGCTTCCCTCATTATCTGCACAGTCACCGCTTGGCAGGCTGCTTTCTCAGTGTTGCTCTTCCATAAGCTTTCAATTTAGAAATTAGATAGCTTTTATGAATTTTCAGTTGAAGATGACAAGGTTTTTGGGACCAGTGTGGTAGATCCCAGTGATACGGGGATGCAGAGTGACAGGGAGTTTGGATTCGTCTCGTGTTTATAATGTTGCATCCCCTTGAAGTCTTAAGTTGTGGACTGTGCCACACTTCCCTGCATTACACTGACGAAAACAATGTCCTCTTACCCCAAAGGTCTTATCTTACAGCTGAAGGACCAGCCAAGAGATAAGCATGATATAGCACGACAAGGAAATCTTGGTGGTTACTGGGTTGTGATAATTTTGGAGGGGTGGATTGAAAACAGGCTAAAAGGAAGTGGGATTGAAGAAGGGTAAGAGGATAATTGTACCCACCAGAGATCCAAGGTTCAGATGACAGTAAATCTTCAGTCTTCTACCTCAGTAGATCCAAACACCTGTGTTCATCCTACACATTTGCTACCAGGAAATTTGGGAAAAGTTTGCCTGTCATCATTCCCTTCATGATACTGGCATATTCCTCTCGTCTCTACCCTATTTCACTTCCCTGGATTCATCATCTCTTGCACAGAGCCTTCCATGCTATTTCTCTCAAAGGTTCACTGCTCAGGCCACTTCTCATGCAAAATTATGACTCCATATAAGGAAAATATCACCTAGCAACAAGTGAGGGTGGCTCTGGTACAGTTAGTGGATGGAGGAAAAAACCCACACAAAAACCGCATGACCAAGACTTCACTTCAGTCCCAGAACCAGCTTCTCAGCTCTGGAGTTGTCCTTTTCCATGCAGTACTATGAGACAGGACTAAGAGACAGGAGGGAATTTTTTTATCAGCAAACAGGGGAAGACCAGGGCAAATACATCTGACCTTTCCTGGAGCCTGTATAGCCATTACTTCTGGAGGCTGGAGAGCTAAAATATCCAGTATACTTGTATTGGGTGTAGGTGGCAAGGCTTTGGCAGTGGGGCAGAGGGAGGCTGCCCGTGCGTGCCCCTGTGGGAAGAGGTCACGCTGGACACAGCCAGCTGGAGAGAGCTGTACCACAGACCCACACCAGGACACAGCTGAGCCCAGCAGCCAAGCTGGTGGCACCTCTGTGGAAATGTATTTAAGAAAGGGCAGAAAATGGCACAGAAAGAGACAGGAGGGAGCAAAAAGAGTGAGAAACAGCAGAGGGAACACCAAGGTCAGAGGAAGAGGATGAGGAGGAGGTGGCACGGCACCATGGCACCAGAGGATATGTTCCCTGCAGTCTGTATGAGAGCCCACACAAGAGCCACACAGGACCAGAATGTCCTGACAGGAACTGCAGCTCATGGAGAACCCAAACCAGGGCAAAGAAAAAGTATCAGACAAAAACGAGCAACAGGGAGAAACCACTACCTACTCATCATAACCCCAATCCCCTCTGCGCTGCCTGGGCAGAGTAAAGGAGTCTGGAATGAAGAAGTGAAGTTGAGCCTGAGAAAGAGCTGATGAAGGTGTTGTTTTAATGTTCGGCATTTTTTGTTTTCCACTACCCAGATTAGTAATTACATTTAAATTTGAATTGTCAATAAATTAATTTCCCAGAGTTATAGAATCATAGAATCATAGGACCATTTGGGTGGGACTGGACATTAAAGAAGGTCATCTACTCCCAACTTCCACTCCACTGGGCAGGGACACTGGAGGGTGCAGTCCCTGCAGACTGCTGGCAAGTGGCACATCATGCTCATGTCACTTCATCAAGTTGTTCACATACACTTACTGAGTGATAAACAAGCCACTGCATTCATCTTTGTGGCTCTTTTACTAAGTGAACATACATCCTAAGTGCAGCCATCTAAGATGTTTTTATTTCATCATTCCCCTAGAGGTTTTCTATCTAATTTTAAACTAACTGTTTACATTTTCTGGATTGTGTCAAATAAACAGACACCACTATATGGAAGCTAAGGATACAGGAAGAGGCTGGGATGGGGAGCACCGCTAAGCACTCTCTCTTCTCAGCTCTTCCTGGAACATAAATATTGGGCATGCAATTCCTAGTACAATTGTCTCAGTTCTCGTGGAATTGTATGGGTAAATTCTTGAGCATCACACAGAGCTGTCTCTGCTTTTTGAAAAAGCCAGTCGAACGCATGGGGAGCAGTTCTAAGTGAACAGCAGGAATGTTTCTATGCTACCTTTCTGCTGCTGCTTGGACAAGGATTTCCAGGCACTTTGCATGATGCAGCCACTCTTCTATGGGGTCAAGATAATTTCCTTTTCATGGTGCTTATCAGGGAGGAAAAGGCTTGGTGCCTGCTGTTCCTGCTGAATCTTCCAACTCTGCATTTTCTACCCCACCCCTCAATGGAGGTGAAAAACCAAACTCCATTTGACAAAATGTTCTGCCTCCTGGTGAGAGAAAAGAAAGCAAAATATGCTGGGACAGCATCAAAGTCAGAACTATGGGAGCTGCTAGGAAAAAATCAAGGCGCAAGGGTACAAGCTACCCAGCAAATTCCTTTACTGAATATGAACTGAGATTCTGATCCTAGGTTTTAATCTTGGACTACCATCTCCAGCTGCTTTTTGCTGTCTTTTTCTACATTTGAAAATGAAGAGAAAACCCTAAAACTGCTCTGGAAAGCTTTTACTCTGCATATAGTTGGCAGAGTCACATGTTGCACAAACTAAAAAAAAAATAATTGTGTGGGGACAATGGACCTAAACCTTTCTCTTGCTGATTCAAGCATCAGAGCACAGCACACTCAGTTCCACAACCCAGACTAAGCCTTTTGCTGAATGTCCCCAGACTGCCATTTCAGGGAATGTTTGCAGAGAGTTAATGCCATGTCAGCATCCCCATGTGGGAAATGGCAAATATTTGGGCACTGGAAATGCATGCGTCCAGAGGCTGCCTTAACAGACTTCCATTTTCACTGAATGCAGTGCTTTCCAAAACCAAACGTAACTCACCACTGGAAAGCTGGACAACTGCAACTCCGTGCTGCTCAATTTCTGTGCAAACCGAATGGATGTATCTTAGTTCTGTCTCAACACAAAGGTCTGACATGTGAGGAACCAGTTTTCCCCAGAAAGGGATTTTCCATTCTACCCAGAAAGATGCCACCTCCCTGGTGAAAAGCAAAATTCTCTAGCTAAGGGTCAAGTACATGGTCCCTGTGACAGAATGGTGCTTTTCTTGCATTACCAGTCCAATACTACAAATATTAGATAACCATGGAATAGCAGAGCGGATGCACAGCTCTCAAAGGAAGACCCCTCAGATTTGAGTCTCTGACTGCCATGGTTAAGACAGATATATCTGACCATGTAGTTTAGTGATTTAAAGCACCTTACGAGGGTGATTTAAAGCCAAATCCTCCCTCATTCTTGGTAGAACGTTTTTCACAGGCAGTTCAATTTTTGTGGAGCCATCAGGAAATAAAACAAGGCGGTGCCTGTTATCTCCACACACTTTCTCTACTTCACTCAGAGGGGAGAAATGCAGTTCTGAATCACTTCCCATCAGTGCGAAGAAAGAGCTATAAGTGGTTAATCATACCCAGCCAGGCTGGTGCCTCAGTGACAGCAGAATGGCTGAGATGGGGTCTGAACAAGCCACTCCACCTGCTCTTCAGTCACTTCTTAGCCCTTGTGTGTTACAATCATTATCAAAGTAGCTGGAGCCATTACTGCAATGCTGATTTGTACTCCAGGGTCTGGGCATATGCCTGTCTCTTGCCCACTCTGAGGTGCTGACAAACAAGATAAGCTGGCTGGTCTTTATCAAGATGCCCGGTCCCACTTCTTGGTAAACAATGAAGATTTTTACTGTCAAAAAGCCCATCTTACAAGGAATGTTATTTCTGCCTGGGCACAAAGAAAGCACATAGGATTCCTTCTGGAGGAAGTCTCCATTAAAGCGAAATAGATATGGGGACATTGTCCAGTGATCCATCACCAAGGATTATGTATAACACAGCAAAAAAAAACTTGGAAAGCACATTTTGACCCCATGACCAAAATTTCCTATGAACTCAATTCCTGTTTGGGTTGAGCAAAAGCTGAAATGCCTCGTTGGGACCTAAGGTATATTAACTGCTCAGGTTTTAGCCAAGGCTGTTTTTCCTGTCTCTGAAAAATTTGTGTCTTAGCCCTTCCTTCTATGCCAGGGAAAGGAAGGTGTGGCATTAGCACAGTTTGCAAGCCTCTGATTTAGGGCTTGGAGAAACAATTGCAAGTAAATTAGTCACTGGAGCTTAATGAGTGTCTGTCAGCTGAACTGAAGTTAAGTGTGCACACTACTCACAGTGAATGCCTTTATTTAATACGCAGATATAATAGCTAACCCGATGAGTCTTTTTATTGTTGATAGAAATAAGGATCTGCCTTTAAACTCCTTTCTTCTGGTGACTACAGTTATCTGTGCCATATTTTCCCCCCTTCTAAATAAATCTCTTTCAAAACATTGAAAACATTTCAAACATTCATGGAGAGGAATTCAGCCAAGCAAAGCAGCAGCCTGAGGCTCTGGAAACATCTAACCATTGAACACACCACAACAGTGGCTGTTACCATCTGCTGTACCAGAGAGCTGAGGTGTACAGCTACATCCTCTCCCACACTGGAGGCGTCCCTGGGCTGGCTTCCACACCTGCAGGGCTCTGGGCAGCACTGTGCCTTGCATCACTGTGCATGTGACAGGGCTGCCAAGTTCCCCAGAAGTCCTGGATATTGGATGTTTGCCACCAGAAGGGTACAAGGAAGCGTGGTGTGAGGCGGGGGTTGTCAGAGATGAGATCCTAGACAATTTAGGCCAAGCACTCATCTGGGTTTTGCAACTTTTTGAACATGTTAACCAAGAATGAGCCTGTAACTCTCAGCACAGCAAAGCAGTATTAGTAGGAATAAAAGGTACAAAGTTGAGAAGAGAGTAGGTAGCAGGAGGTAACACTGGATTCAGACTTTCTCAGCCCTTCTCACATATGCCCAGATTCTACACTCTCAAGGAGCTTAAACCTTAAGTAGGATAATTATTTGAAAATATTACAGCAAAAGATGAATCACTCAACTTTATTAAACTTTAATGACTCTTTTGATTGCTCTGGCTGAGATGACAGGACTAATTCCACTGTATTTACAAGACTGCTTTAAAATAATATCAATAATTTCAACATTAGACCTGCTGATTTTCTCCTTGTTCAACAGTTGGCCAGCAATCCAGAGCCTGTGTTTGCAGCCTGGCTTATGGAAAATGAGATGGCATAATGCCACAGTCCAGGGAAGCATCATCACCCAGATGAGAATGATTTATTCAAGAAATGAAAGTCAGCACTGCTCGTTATTAGACCAGCAGCTGGAGAAGGGAGCCCTTTACAGCCCTCTCCCATGTAAAACAGTTTGGAAACACTGTGGAGTTTGGTGCACGGGCATTTTCTTTGCACAAAGGAGAAAATCCCACTCATTTTAATTTTGCCAGATGGCTTTACACATTCTGCTGCTGGGCCAGTAGTGGCAATTTCATCACATTGAAGGGATTTACAGACAGGATAAGAGGAGATGTTTATCACTGAGTCTCTCTACAGTTATGCTTGCCCCAGTTCTCTGTTGTGAGGAACTGAGATTGCCCGTGTTGTATGTCACACTCTTTGCTCCGGCAACAGTGGAAGCTCTTGTCATGGAGTATTACATTACACGAGATCAAACCTCATGGGCTACTTCGAGTGCTTACTGACTCTTTTTTGTTCCATTTCAAACCTTGACTTACTGAGGTCAAATACAGTGACCCTAGCCTTCATTTGGCATCAAAGAGAGGGATACAGCCTTTATACACTGTGGGAACTGCAGCTTCAAAGGACATAGCATCAATACATACAGGAAAGTGCCTCCAGCACTTACTCATTACTAGCAGGGGAAGGCAGGATTTTCCTAGAGGTTCCCTGTGGGCCCAGGCACAGAGCACAGCCCCCTAGCAGAACAGTTGCTCCTGCTGAGGACTGCAGAGGCTGTAGGGCAAGGTCTCTTTTGTAAACCTTTCAGACGGTCAATTCCTTTAGGATGTGGGGGATTCCTAGGGGGCATGTGGGAGGACACACGTGAGACTTCTGATATCCCAGATCTTTACAGGTGCACTCTAAAATAATCTTAAGTATCGCCATGGAAGAATTCCTGAGATATCTGCCACCCACTCGCTACACTGAGTCAAGGGCAGCACTCAGACATATTTGTCTTCCTTTGAAAATCTTTTGCATTGGCTGCAGCTGAAGGCATGTGGCAAAAAAAAAAAAAAAAAAAAATTGCTTTACCAGATGATTCTAACTGCATCACTCTGGCTTCAGATTGCACGGACTTCACCTTTCACACTATACCAAACCACAGGTACAAGCCTGGTCACCAGACAACAGATGTACTTTATATAGCATGTTGGTCCTTACAAACATGCTCCTGCCTCAGTTCTCAAACAGCTGGGTCAGTCTTTGGATTTCTGAATTTTTCAAAACTGAAGAGAAGCTGCTGCCAGCAGACCTCAAAGTGGCACAAATTTACATAGTTGCTGGGGATATGAGCATATTGTAAGGTTTTTCCTCTGGTACACTCTGGGGAAAATGTAGTATTTTAAATGGTTTTCTTGATATGCTCTCCTTCCCTTCTCTTTCCTACCATAGTTCTTTGTTTTGTGCCATTTCCATGCTCTGTTAAATTATACAGTACATTACTCTAAAAGTTGCTGAGATGGCCTAGCTTTAAACATAGATATGTTAATGCAGAGAGAAACTCCTGTGACTGTGGGACCGCTCCTGGAAGCTGCATGTCTGAATTATTGCAGTTGCCCATTTAATTTAATACAGAAAGTATCTCAATAAAATATAAAGCAAAGATTAAAAAAAAAAAAAGTCCAAACCCTGCAGAAAAGTTCTCCCATCCTAACAGCACCAAAGTAAATGTCTTTTCCATCTCATTCAACTGTGTTCAAAGTTCTTCAGCAGCAGCTTGAAGATTGCTGTCCTCTTACCAAGCTCAGATGCTCATTTTGAGAACAGCTGTGCACCTCTGCATCCCCTCAGTCACTCGCTGGGAAGTGTTAAAACTCCTTTTGCTCTGGTGTGGAAGGATTGGTCTGATAGCAGCAGATGTAAAGGATACTCACAGGCTCCTCAGGATCTGTGATCTGGAGACACCCTGTTACTTGCTTAGAACACCTTTGTGTCATATCACTGAAAATTTATTGCATCTAGAGTAATCATCAGTAGACTATATCCGAATAGTAGAGTATATCACTGTTCTAAGAAGCAGAAAGAGCAGAAAAAGGGAAATAAAGGGAAAGCAGGATAGTTTATCACAGATGCTTTGTTTTGAGAGGGCTGAAGAGGGCCCAAACTCATTACTTTACAATATATCCCACTAAATGGTATGCATCACTACCTAAAAGCAGCTCCTTCCAGCTCTACTGTACTGCCAGAAATTACTGGTGAATGTTCTTTTTTAACTCTCCAAGTCTTTGTCCACGGCTGCTTCAAACAATGGCAGTTCACAAGGATGTGGAACAAACAACCACAATTCCTTTCTGAATGCTTGCTATGGTGGGAACAAATAGGGAGAGCTTAAAGGAAACACGGGTTGCAAATAGCACAGGTGAGAGAAGAACTGGCACGGAAAGGCTTTTGCAATTTCATGACAACATTCTTTGCCCTGCAGCGGAAAGGAGGGAATCTTCTCAACTGGGACTGTGGCTAAAAAGGAAGGCTCTTTTAGGTCTAAGTGTGGGGCAATGTGAGGATTTTCACGCCTATTTAGAGGACACCAAAGGTTGTGGAGAAAAGGGTGATAAAGTCAGTCTCTTCCAAAGAAATGTTCTCTAAAAATTCTCTGTTTGGAGTAAAGTAGAAACTTGAGGTGGGTAAATCCTAAGCAACAAGAGGAGAAACTTGCAGCCTGCAGAAATTCCTCTAACAATGCCTTGGGATCACATAAACAAGGTTATTAATAGAAGCCTGCCTCTCCAGCAGCCCTCAAAGGCTGCTTCCTCCCATTCTTCTATCTGCACCAATTCAAGGCAGGGAAGCCCTGGCTTGAGAAAACCTCACTTGCTCTCTTCTTGTTTTTATCTTTCCCTCCACTGTATTTCCTGTCAAGACTGCAGGTCAGAAAAGCCGGAAATCTCTTTGTACCTCTGTGAGCAAGGAATGTGCCTCAGAGGGGACCCAACTGCCCCTGCACTCTGGTGCAAGGCTGTGCGGGCAAGAGAGCGCGAGTGTGGCTGGGCACTCGTGGCTGTTCGCCACCAGTAGTTCAGACAAGTGAGGGTGGGAGCTGGGGCACAGACTGCTTTTCCAATCCCTTCAGAAAAGCCAGCATTCCTGCTTCACAGCCACAGGACCCATGGAGGACTTGACCTTGCCTTTCCTGAGCTTTCCAGTCAATGTCCCAGCAGACACCCCCAAAACACTGTTTTTTCTATTCTGGCTTCGCAAATCCCAGGCATCCCTTTAGTGATTTTGCTGGCAAAAGGCAGAATTTTATGCACCCCTGGGGTTTTCTGAGGAACTGACAACCTCTAACAAAATGAAGCATTTTATACTTTCCAACCATTTTTTTCTGTTCTGTTTTTACAGAGATTGCAGCCATACTTTCTCCAAAAGTTAATTTTCTCAGCTTCTAGAGTTACAAGAGGGCTGGGGAATAAAGTGAAAAAAACTACGCAAACTCTAGGATTAACACACAACACCAGCAAATGTACCTACCACGGAGAACATAGAGGCAGTCAGACTCACGTTTGCACACACAGCAAAGAAGAAACCATTATTAATACTGCAAAACCACAAAAGGTAAGGCCAAATTTCTCTGCATCTACAGACAAAATATTCTATAAGACTCGCTCTTCCTGGGTGCAGATCTAGTCAGAAGGTGTTAACAAACAGAGAACAAACTGAAATACTGCACCCATTTGACCTGATAGCTTCTCCAAGTTCAAACCAAGCAAGGTGCAAAATAAATGCTTCTCCCAGGATTAGACTTCAGAAAAAACACAGAGAAATAGGCATATGCTCCCTGCCCCTCTCTCTTTCCATACACGATCCAGAATATTTGGGGTGTCAAGCTTTGGTGTGATGCACAGGTTGTTTTGAACTCACATGAAAACTCCTAGCACAAAAAAAGCCTCTTCCAGTACACCTAGAGAAACAAGAGCTGCTGTTGCCTTTGCCATTAGTACCTCAGCAAAATACATTTGAGGACTCTGTTCTAAAACCTGTATCACTTTTCACAATGAAACAGATTTTGTATAGATTTTACATGGTCCTCAAGGACTCAGTCTTTCTTTCTTCCACCTCAGTAAGTCTTTCTGCGTTGAAACAACCAGTGTGAGTCTTTAGCTTCCTTTTGGAGGTCCTGACATATTTCAAGTGAAGGCAGGAGAATAGAGAGAACTTCTTTCCCAGTCTAAAGTTTTGGTTCCTTAGTTACTTTTGAAAATCCATCTGCATTATTCAACGACAACGTAGTGCACAAGAATGTCTGTTGAGCAGGGTGTCTGCTGTGGCTGTGTGTGAAATAATATAGCCTTGCTATCTGCAGAATAGAAGAACTGACATTACTTCTGTTGCTAAAGGATATTCAGCTGGAGGAGCTGGTGCTGCGTTTGGCTGTCTGTCATGACCACAGAGCAGCCACCAGCAGGATATCAGTGCACCGTGGGCATGGTGACGCCAAGCCCGCACCTTGTGTGATGTCCTTGGAGCTGAAGGAGCGAGAGCGCAGCACGCTGAGGCATCAAAGCTGGGAATCAGCTTGGCTTCAGGAGGAACACAGCACTCAGGGCTACCGCTAAGCCAATAAACAGGGAAACCATCACAGAGACCTATGGGCTCAGAACTCAGCACTGACTCCTCGCCTCTGTCCCCACAGATGTTGCAGACACGCCTCAGCAGCTTTCCTGAAAGCCGAGCAATGCGTAAGCACAGAAAGCAATTTTACAAATGGAGAAAAAGGAAGCCAAAAGCAGTACATTTATGATTAGAAAATATTTTGACCATCACCAAACTGTTGGGATTGACTTCTGCAATTATCACAGAAGTCAACACATTAAAAGTACTCAGAAGCATGTATAAAAGTATCCCAAGCATGGATAATGGGACATGCAAGGTTATTGTAAACAGCATAAAACGGATAAAGAAGTTATAATCCTATAAACCAACCTCTAATTGCTTACAGGAAGATGGAAATTGCCCTGCCCTACTCATCATCAGTGACCCTACATTTTCTGCATTCTTCTTTGAATCTTTGCTTTTGACTACTCTCTGAGACAGGCTTATGTTCACATATGTATATCTTGTTTTCATATATCACTCTGGGTAGTTATTTCACGGTCCTCTGTAATCCCTGGTTTCTGTCTGCATGGAATGGCAAAAAGGCAGGAAGATTTGATTATAGGGAAAGCAAGGAGGAGACCCCTGCAAGGGACTGAACTTTTTAAGGACAAATATTCCTGAATTTTTTTTCACTTTTCCTTTATTTCCAACTCTTGTACTGCCAGCAGAAGCTGGGAGAGAACAGGGAGCAAGTGTGTTGGAACGGGGAGGAGACCAGTTGTGATGCCAATCTGCAGTTGGGCTTAAACCTGTCAAACTGCAATCAATAAGATACATAGCTAAACAAACAGGCCAGAACCTCTCTCCTGTTAAACATTCAAAACTCAAAGGACTACTCTCTAGGCACCACTAATGATAAAATCATGAAAGAGCTCGGGGTGTGCGAGAGCAGCCCACAGATTTGCGATGACTCTTCTCCACAGACAGTGTTACTTACGGCAACCAATACCAAGAACAGTCACGCTGATGGCACTCTTCCAGCAAAATGTTATCAACACTCTACTTCTGTACACAGCTAATTATACCATGCTTAAATGCCACAGGGAGATGGCTGCTCCATCAGGAAATGCACAGAAACATATGCTGCCATACGGAGGAGATAGTCTTCACTGGGACCAAACGCTGCGTGTATAAGGCCTCACAGCCCTATTATATTATTGTCTATAAAGCAAGCCCCCTGGAAGGTAAGCAGGAAAACGGAAAAGCAAAAAAATGTGGCAAAACATTTTTGTTCAGCTTTTGGTACAAGAACAGCAGCGAGTGGGAAGGAAGGTTATCCCTTCTCTCTAGAAGGGATAATAAAGCTTTACGAACATGTTGCCTAGTCCTGTTCCCTAAATAAGAACTTTACTTTGTTGCTAAAAAGCACTGGGCTGATATATCCTATTTAGGAAATTTAACCTAACTCAGAACTTATATACCACTTAAAGACCACTTAAAATGCAGCAAGGCAAAATAAAAATGCAGTTGTACCAAACTAAATGTCTTGATTTCTAGTAGTGTGTTTGTAACTAGCCAATAAATCTTAATTAGAAATAATCAGCCTCATGCTCACCAGAGCCCATTTTGATTTTTGTCCTCAAAGAGCAACGCCAAATGAACAGTGAGGCTGATTTTATTTGCAGATCAAGTGTCTCTGTCCATCTTCTACTCTCCTCCAGACAAGAGAAAACAAAGGGAACCTTTTGTTACTTGCCTACACACTCTTACTGACCTCATACTTCGATGGCTGGCGTAACTATCAGTTGTCAGCAGTCATTTACATCAGGTGCAAAGTGACTGTAAGATGATACTAAGTAAGAATGGTAGCAGCTTGCATCGATGTAAAAATCACAAGGTGTTAAATCATGAAGCTGTCCCACTCTTCATCTCTGCTTGCAATCCCAGAGAAGAGTTTGCCTTTTACGTTTGAGCCTGTTAAATTATATCTTCGATGTTGCTGGGTCTTGATGCTTTTAACACCAAAGTCTCTCGGTTCTCTGCACCAGCGAGGAATCAATTTGTCACTGTTAACTGGTGCAGCACAAAATCTGAGTAGTAGAATAAAGCCAGTCTCATTGCACGCATGAAATATAGTTTGAGGCCCTTCTCGTAAACAGCTCCTCCCATGTCTTGCATCCACTTCACATGCAATGTCCCATCAATCAGGATGAAATGAGTTAAGAAATCTCTCAAAGTTGTAATCTGTAAAGCAATAGTTACCAACAAGAAGCACTTAAATCAGCCAGTGATAGAAGAAGTGCCGAGTGGGATGTCAGCAGGAGCTACGTGCTCAATCTTTCCTGTTTCCTATTCAAATTCTTGCCCTGGGCCTATCACAAAAGAGTGTGTGATCCAGTTCCACTGGAGGGTGTAAAGACAGCAAACAATGACAGAGGCAGCTGAGAGAATCAGACAGGAGAGTCAGTACGGAAGTGTGATTCACACGGAAAGTGTGTGACAAATAATTTCAGCTCTCAGTAAGGGCGAGGAGGCAAGACTCTTTCTGAATACCACTGTCAAAAAAACCCCAAACATCTTAGTGCCCTGACAAGTCTTCATGAAGAACCTTTAAAGGAAAGGGACTCTTGTTCTAAAGATGCTTAGTCAGGACTGGATGCTTCTGCAGAGTTTCCACTGACTCTCTACAAAGACCAAGTTATTCCATGCCCTATCTCAGTCCTGCATCTGTCTGCTAATGAGAACAGTAATCCCTGTCTAATAGGGGTCTTGTAAGATTTAATATCTGCAGAAAAAATTAAACTGTAAAATGGAACGAGACACTGAAGTGTTACTCTGTTCTGCTCTTGATGGAAGGGATTTAAGCGCTTCAATTACTGGTCTCCAGCACAACCTACCTTTTGTTCATGGATGGATGCACCAATGAGCAAAGCTGGACATAAGCTTTCAGATAGAACAGTTTTCCATTTGAAAAATGCCAGTTTAACAGAATCAAACTATTTCATGGGAATGTACTTGCTTAATTGAATTTTCTGGCAGAAATCTACCTGTTTCCTCACAGGTTCTCCTGTCTACCTGATCAGCGGGCAGAACTGAGAGCCTGACAAACTTAGCTCCAGCTGGGATACTAAAGATTTTCCTGGCAGGAAGCCTGGAAGCCAAGGAGCCCTGATTGAGCCAGAGCAACCTGAACTGCTAGGATCCCAGCTGTGTAGCAGCAGGCCTGAAAGAAAACTCATAGCAACTTTGAGCTGCTTGGACAAGTCTGCTTCAAAAAAAAAAAAAAAACCAAAAAACGAAAAACAAAACACAACAAAACAAACAAACAAAAAACCCCAAAAACCAATAACCACAAAGAAAGGCATTTGGATGGCATTTTCCAAGTGGAACCACTGGAACTTACAGCTTTTCATCTCATGGAAGACAAATGGTTTTGCTGTTAGATATTTTCCCAGGTTGGCATTCCGGGCTGCAGGCAGACCCACAGTCAAGCCTACTGTCTGTCTTTCCTTGTTGGTTCATGTTCACACCTTAACAGGAGAGAGGACACAAGACCAATACAGCAGGAGGAGTGAAAATGCCTCTGAACATGTTTGTACTTCTAGCAGCCCATCTGGACTTTTTTCAAGAACAGGTGGTAAGGGAGGGCTACATTGATCTTAAGAGATTTTTCATTGCTCAGTCCACTGGTGTTGATAGATTATGTAAAGAACCAAAGCAGAAGGTCAAAAGCCACCAATTACCTTAAAAAAAAAAATCCAAAGTGATGAGCAGCCAACTGGCCAGCTAAGCAGCAGACAACATCAGACAGCCGATATAATAGAGATAGAGCCACACTTCCTAGTGATCTCCCAAGGGAGTCAGGAGGCCAGCAGAGAGGTTTCTGCAGGTGCAGATGTATGTCCTGATACACCTGGTATGCACTGTGCTTAACTGCAGTTCCTGTGTCCCTACTTTGATTCTTTCTTCTCTTCCATGACTTCAGTTTGCATCAGACTCTCAGCTCCTGGAGCCATCAAATGCACATATTCCCTTCTCTCTACAAGTTTCTAGAGCTGTTAATCCAGCTGCTCCCACAAGCATTCAAGCTGTGTAAAGGGCAGATGAAGAAAAGACAGTGGGAGGAGAAGGAGGAGTTTATAAAGATCAACCATCAAGCACTACAAATGAAAAATGCAACTCAATAAATAACTGAAAAGGCCATGCTTCCTGGTGTGTGTCTGATCTCGGTTCTCAAGCTTTGAAGCCTGTACTTTCCTTCTATTTATAAAGAAAAAGACATTTTAAAAGCCTCAAAACTTTTTCTAAGTTTCTTCTTTTAGAGGGCAAATTGTCTGCTGACAATTTCAATCTGTGACCCCTTAAAAATGCGCATCTTCCTGCCAAGATACCCAAAGCTCTGTGCAGACTTGGAAGACTCAGTGCCAAAAGAACCTCCCCTCTTTTCCTCACAAACACACAGTTAAAATTAAAATATTACTAAAAACATTGGTGGTAGCTCTGACAACATATGTGGAGTGGAGTGGAGAGAGATGAATGGAGAATCAGAAGGTCATACTGATTTTCCACTTGTGACTTCAAGTTGTGTTGTAAAGAACAGTTGCTAATGGCTTGCTAATACAGCTAATTACAAAGATGTTAAGACTGTGAGGATTTTGCAAAGAATGTTGTCTGTCTTTAGAAGATTAAAACATGTAATATTTTCTACAGTCTATCGAGAAGAGGTAACTAACCCAGAACATCCTCACAAGGGCATGTAAAGCTTTCCTGGAAAGTCTTCATTTTTTCACAGATTTTTGCTTTAATTTCCAAATTGAAGGAGCACTTGTTGCTAATATACCTTTATACACTTCAATAAAGTAACACCCATTTGAGGAGCTCCTGCCAGTGCTGTCTTGAAGAACAGGACACTAGAATGAATAATAACAGAAAATGCAGGGGAACAGGTACACTTACAGAGTTCTGGAGAGAAAGGATGCAAGACACAGAGAGGGCAAATTTGCTTCTAGTCTTTTTTTGCATGTATCTCCCTTTCATGCTCTCTGATTTTTCAGCAAGTGCTGCCTCTGTCTGTGTGTTTGAACTTCCCGCAAAGGGAAGCTGGGGCTTTGCTTCAGAGAGGGGAGCTGCCAAAGAGAGCAGTGTTGTCCAGGCAAGTATGACATCAGGTTCTGGGGAGAAAGAGTGACGCCAAGAGGAACAGGAAACTGAAGATTCAGAAGCAGATGGTGCCCTCTTTCTTTCACCTCTTCTTTCTCCCCTCCTTCCACTTGGACACTTTGATAGTGTGGGACTGTAGTTTAGTCTGGATAGCCACTGCTAAGGTAAACACCCTTTCACTGCCCTACTGTCACAGAAAAAAACCATTCCTCTCTCCACCCTTTTCTTGCTGTAAGAACGGTGGTAGTCTGAGTCCGAGATAGCAAAGGCTTCTTGAAGATGCAGACTATGAAATACATGCAGAAACGTGGAAGTGAGGAGAGAAACTCAGGTTTGCGGTAACTGGAGGCTGGGTTCAGAGCAGCCTGCCTTGCTGCTGTGCATCAGGCATACCTGAAAGCAGCTGTTAGCTCTTTTCACCCCCAGCCTTTTCATAAAAATTACAATGCAAAGCACAAAAATCCAAAGAGCACCTACAAAATTCTTAGAATACCATGACAGAACAGAGACATGTTACCTTTCAAAGAGAGTTCAAAAGTTGTCAGAGACTTAGAGGCAGTGTCTGAGGAACAGCTCGGTCAAACTGACAGTCCCAAATCTCACCTTCAGTAGAACCTAGCTCAACCCAGGCCCACAATTTTTGCTGAGCAAAAAGCATAATGTCGTGTTAATAATGAATAGCCCTGTGTCTCCTGTACTTAACACTGGAGCTTTGAGCGGATCCACAGCACTTTATAAATTATCTATTGCAGCTGATTCAAGGCCCGCCGGGAGTGTTCTTGCAGCGAGCATCTTGCTCGGCTGTAATGGAATCATACCATTAATGCAATTTCAATTAGACATACATTATAGTGCACAGGTGTCTAAGCAAACAGTCTGCAGGAAGCCTCCCCCAGGGATTCATATCCTAGGGAAAAGGTGTGTAAGTGGGATACTTTCCAAGGGATCCTACAATGGCACTATAAAGGCACCAAAGAAATAAGCAAGACACCAAGCTAAAGTGGGGGGAGGAATACGTCTGTAAGGAAAAAAAGATGGTCTTCACTTCCTGGTAGCAGATTCCAAACTTCCACCTTTTCAGTTATAAGGTGAAGAACTCTCTCGTGCTTCATCCAGTAATCTCTTCAAGAACCAAAACCCAGCAGCATTCTTATCAGCCTCTGAGTGTGTACTCATGTGCCCTGATAGGAAATCCTCATCTCCTTTGGAAATCGCGTAACCGTCATCCACGGAAAAAATATTTAGTGGTCTTTTGGTCCGGCTGAGACTTTGAGCCAGCTGGGTTCCTGGAGAAGAAAGATGCTCACCATCTACTCTTGGAATAACAGCTCAGACTCCCAGAGAGCTGGCACCAGTAGTAGATGGCTGCACCTCTTGCCAGCTCTCTAGCCAAACAAAACCTTTACAAGCAATGCTAGTCTCCCTGGAGCACAGGAAATCAAAATCTCATTTAATTCTACATCAGGATAAGCGCTTCCAGTCTACTGCTCAGGTCACCATTCTACACCCAGCCTGACCTGCAAGGACCCTACGCCTGAAGGTGTTTGTAACTCGAGGGAAAATGAGAGCACGGTCTCTATCAGTTTTTGCTCTCCCTGCAAGACTGCCAATGAGGCGTCTAATTAGTGTCAGTTATGGGTGATGTTTTTCTGAGGGGGAACTGAATGAAGGATTTGCTAATTTATTTCATGCAGGGCCTACCAAGAAATATAAGACACTAATAACCAGCAGTCACTGCTGAGCTGAACTGGATTTGAAATGGCAAGTTACAGACAAAAACTTCCCAATCTCCTCTGCTGTCCTGCCGCCTGCTGATCACCCTCATTAACAAATTCTTGTATTAATGGCACAAATATGAACCAGATTGCATTCACATAATGATAATACTAGCCTGAAAGAAGCAGTGCCATCAATTAATGCAGGATCTTTCTCAATGATTTGGTAAAACCCCCTCTGCTCTCATTCTTTGTGGGCCTGGATTCACCAGCCTGTGTCTTTCTTCTCTCACGTCTGTGGCAAGCAACACCTTGGGAACTTCCAGTTGCAAATAAACAATTGATGCTTGAACTCAAAGGCAGGCTCCTAATCATAGGGCCATTAACAACTCATACTCTCATAAACGGTTTCAGACTCTTTTGGGGGGCATTCAGCAGTAGCGTATTGCAGTTCCACATGATCATGGTTGGTACCACTCCTAAACCCTGCATTCTTCTCCTGTATGAACACAAATACTTAGCCCAGATTCTCACAATATGGAGTAAGGGGGACGACATGACAGACAGATTTGTTCTCCCCTTAATGTTTATTGAGGAACAATCCAGAAAGCCAAAGAGAAGGAAATTTTAATTTGCAGCCTGCTGTCTAATTTCCCTACACAGCAAGTGTCAGTCAGGCGGTTTGTTTTTTCAGTTACCTTTCAGTGACCATTTAAAAGTAACAATCCAATGATAGACGGACCATAAGAAAACCGCTGTCACGTCATTCACTGCCCTCATAAAGGACATTTGATGCTGCCACCTGTTAAGCTTTTTTTTGGCGAGTAAGTAACCAGAGTAGTCTTTCCTCACATATACCCTTAGTCATGAAGAAGGCAGGCTACTTTCAGCTTGTCTGATGTTGCTCCAGGCAGATTCTTGATAGCGCTAGTCATCTGGAGGCTAGCTCCCAAAAGCAGAACAGCCTGGACAGATGGGGTGGCTACTGCTCAGGGCATCAAGGATAATAAAATGCTGCCACAGTATCTGCCCCCTGACAGCAATGGCACAGTGGTCATGGCCTTAAAGAGGGGCAGAGCATTAGGTCATGCAAGACACCTTCCAGACATCACACCACTCCAGAAATGGCAGAGCATATTGAAGAGCTGCAGGGTATCACCTGACAGATGATGCTATCCCTTACATTTCCAGAAGATGAAATGCATTTGCGACAGCTGTCAGAAACTACAAAACACACGGTAAGTCACCTTCTTCCTCTACTTTTGGTGACATCTTAGATATATAAAAGGTGTCTTCCAAAACTACTTATTTCACCCTCATCATGGTTCTTTGCACTGTGCTATGCACTTATGCTTTGCACAGGTGACTGTGTGTCACCTCTTATCATACCAAAGAAAAGCAGAAGGCCCAATGCCTTCATATGTGCCATTGACTGCTTTTTGTCTTTTCTAACTGTGGATCAGATGCACATCGGCCCTTTCCACGGCTCCAAATTGTATTTCCCCTTCAGACATACACAGGGAAAGAAACTTCTTTTAGCCTGCATATCCTCCCCAGCAACTAACCCTGCAGATCCTTCCCTTAGTACCGGTGCTCTGAGAGAAGTCCAGAGGCCTCGCACTTGAGTTAGATCATCTCTCAGTAAGGCCTCCCCCCATAGAATGTGCTGCTCCTCTGACATTGCATCCTGCTGGCCCTTAAAGGATAATTCAGGTGCAAGTCCCCAGTTTTAATTAGAAGCTTCTCCTTTTAACACTACCAAAGGATTAAAATAATTGGAAAAAAGTAGGCAAGCTGTGCACCCTCGAGGCTTGACGAGCAGCACAGGGGGAGAGGGATACAGCCCAGGTGAGATGGAAAATTTCACTGGTTCTCAACCTCTCTGCCCTTAACCTCCAATATTTTGCAGACTGTTAATTTAACCTGCAACCCTCCGCCAGCTAACCTCAAGGCTCAAGAAGGGCTAAGGTTATCACCTTATTTCCAGAAAGTGCTCATGGACAGAAACAGCTGGAGCTGTCCAGCTGTCCCCCCAAATAAAGGAAATGAAAGGAAAGGAAGTCCTGTGAATAAGCTTAAGGAGGGAAGACTTTGCAAGTGCTGAGGGCAACTGCAGAGGAGAAGGCTCCTCTGAAGGAAGTGCCTTTAGAGGAATATTTATTCTAGTGGAACAAAATAGGTTGGGAGCAATGAGACTGCCTGTGGTCTCCACCACAGAGATTGCTGAGGGAGGCTTGGAGGAAGCAGCACAGAACTGAACCAAGGAAAGACAGCAGTGGCTGCACGGGTTGTGGCCATAGTTTAAAGACTGTGAGCTTTGCACGCAACCACACATGAAGCCCTCAGATGACCAAGACATCAGATTAACATCCAAACAGCAAACCAGCTATGTTTCTTGGCCCAGAATACTGTAAATCGCATGCAGAGGTTGAGCCCCAGTCTGCTGTAAGTCCATCCAGGAGCTGAGGCACCCTGCACTCACATTTAAAACCTTGCATCATTGCAAATGAACGAAAGGAAAGAGTGGTTTCAATGTGGTGCCCAGCTGAATCAGAGACTGGTTCTATTCTGCAGCTCAGCCTAGGCATTTAAGGTCCTTACAACTTCCACTGCTCTAGCTCAGAGCTCACTGCACCCCGTGCCTCAGCTCAGCCAGTGCACACAGACTGACCCTGCTCTTGGACTGGACTTCCTGCTACTCCAGTCCTGTCTCGTCTTGTTTGAACTCAGTTCTGAACTCCTTTGTTTCTGTTCCAGTCCAAAGCCTCAGCGGAGTAAAAGTTACTGAGTGTAGCGAAACAGTGTGAATAAGTCTGTGGGGGAGTCTGCACCAGCAGGACATTTTGAGAGGATCACATAAAAAAACTCTCCTGCCACGAACTTGTCAAAGCCTAATCCCAAGGCTGCAGAGGTGAAATGCTATTTCACACTTCCACTAGCTCCCTGACTGATGAATTTTTGTGACATCTTGGGTTTGGAATCAGGAGACTTAAAACTTCAGTTCCTGATGGCTGGAGAATTCAGACTCCGCCTCAGCCCATATGCAGTGTCTCTAAAACACAGAGAAAGACACAGTCTCCTTTGCTTTGAACAAGGCAGCTTATGACCGAACTACTGTATTTCTCCTGGACTGACAAACTAAAGTTGCATTTGAATAGCTTGAAATGCTTTCAGGAACACTTTAGAGATTCAGAAAAAAATAATATTTTTCTCTGTCAAAATTCTTTAATTCTCCCTGGCTATATTTAATCCACATTTCTTTTTGAAGCAAATTTATAATACAGGAACCTTGCACGAGAAAATTCCCAAATCATGATTCAGAGAAATTGTATATAGACTGAATTCCAGTGAGAGTGCATTTCTCCGAAAAAAGGAATGAATAAAATACTTAGCCTTTCCTCAGGATAATGGAAATCTTAGTCCTACTAGATGAAATAGGCAGGTAGGAATCCCTTAAACAAAAAATGCGGATAGATGTCTCAATTCTACAAAAAACTTAAAAAACTTAAAAGCTTAAAAAACTGCCACTAAAACTTACTGAAAAATCTCACAAATTTTGAGTGACCCAGAACAGTTCATTCAACTTTCAACACCTAAAAAGACTCATACAAAATCCTGTGCAGCATGTGGTGGTGAAGGTCGGGATGTGAGAAACCTGCTTTACATCTGCTTGCAGATTGTATATATTTTGTATAGCAAAGTATGCTATTCAGATATATGTCTTATAATGATGATCTCTGAATTCACTGAAAGGTTCCCTATCCTTGAAAATTCCAGCACCCACAACAGACAAAAGACTTAGTGAGGAACAACTGAAGTGTTTCCTTCAGAAATCAATATTCTGCCACTGAATCACCTGAGCATAAAGCCTTTTTATTCTTCTTAAGTAGGAATATATTGTAGGATCTTTCCAAGCATGCCTGCCTCCTACAAACAGTAACTATGAGTGCATGTAATTGATTCTCAGCAAGCCAGCAATCTTCCATCCCTGTTAGAGCCCCTATTTGCCTGCACTCTGCCTGCTTGGTGCTGCTCAGAGGTACTGGGAAGAGGCTGCAACATACTCTCCAGAACAGTCACCTCCGCCCGAGGGCCCCTGCTGGTGGAATCAGTATTTGGTCAGGGTGCCTTGTCTTGGGATAGTGCCAGACTGTCCCTTAAAGGGCACTGAGTCTGCCTTCACTTGCAAGAAGATATACAAAAACTTTGGTGAATAACCAAATGATCCCATCTTTGTATCAAGGGGTTCCTGGACAAGGATTGGGATACCATCAGGCTTAGCTCACTCGGCTCACCGCAAACTAACCATGTGCAGGTAGGTCTTTCCTACAAGAGCTTGGACCTGCAAGCAAACGTCTCATCTCTGAGATTCTCCTTCACCAAGCAAATCTTCATCAGGAGATGCGAGAGGAAAATGCATCATGTGTGAGACACATGCAAGGCTTTGCTGCTGGAATTTGGGGTTGCTGCAGAATCTCGTACTGAAAGGCACAGGCCCAGTCCATGACAAAGCATCACCACATCCTCCCCACAAGCTGTGGTTAGTTATGGGTTTCATTCCTAACCTTACTGAAAATGTCAAAACTTCTAGTCTACCTTTACTGACTTGCTAACAAATTGCAGGTGTTTTTCTATGTATCCGGGAATATTAATATCCATAAAATTGCACACATCATCCCCTCCCACCTCTATCTCAGCACACTAATAAAGACTCAAAAATATTCCCAGAAAAACCTGTTGTCAGGTACTGTCTTTTTATTCTACTGTTGGTGACCCTGAAAAATATGAATCTGAAACAATATAGTCTGTACAACAGTAATTACTTCCGTGTATTTAAGCTCCATAAAGCCATGAAGTCCCTGTTTCTCTGCAGCAGAACAACTTTTGATGGTATGCCAAGTAGTTACTGGAGCTGGTTGGAATTTTTCATTCAAAGTTGTTTTTAGCCTGGTTTACTAAGGAAACAAGGATTAAGAAATACAGTCTTTTTTTGTCCATTTACTGCCCCAGCAAAAGTTTGATTCTGCTGGCCAGTTTAAACCAAATTGAAGTGGGGGTTTTGTCTCCAAACTATGCAGCTTATAGAAGTTCAGAAAAAAAATATCAGTGGCTGGGTATAGGAGAGAAACCCTGCCAAGTGCACCCATCCTGTGCTAAAGTAAAACTGCAGTGTGAGCTTGGGACTTAGGAGATACCAGAGACTCCATGGGACATAACATTGTTGTAAATGCTCCCACCATGAGAACACCTTTGAAAGCTACTTACATCTTAGCACACATCAGAGAACCTCGTCAATTTTGAGAGAATTGCAGAAAGCCAGGCATCACTAGCCCAATGTGGTTATTAGTTTGTTTCATTAGATTGTGTCGCAGAGCTGTAATAATAACTAAAACCAGATTTTAAAAGAACAGTGTATTTTTAGCAATATTTTTTTTTGTATGTCTGATGTTCTGAGACTATTAGAGAAGCATGTAGACATCTTTATTTGAAATAACAGAGAAAGATCACTATCAGATATGAGACTGGGACCTAGACATGCTGGCTTCTATCCCTCCAGTACTCTGTACTGTCCTTTGGAGACCCACCTGCACTCCTTCACAGCTGAAGTTGTTTACAGCTGATTGTTTTTTACACATACACTCATTTTCACAGAGCATAAAAGGACATGCGGGTGCTATTGCACTGAGGATCATAGTTCTGCTGAAAATGTTAAGAACATGAATTCAGTCCAGTTGGAAGCCAACACCACGAACAGGCTGAAAATACTGATAGTTCACTTCAGTTTCCACCTGGCTTTGACACCTACAGGTACATTCTAGTCCCAGTGATGCACCCACTTGTGACCCCACCATTAGTGGTACCCTGGCACACAACTATTTCACCGACACAAGCACTGATGTGCCAAGTCCCAGATGTACTCCAGACCCATAGCACCAGTTCGCTCTGGGCTTGCTGCCATTTTTGTGAATAGCTTCTGTGTTAATCTTCGTATAAAGAACACTACACCACTCTAGCCGTAGAGTGCGAAGACTTCCATAACTGTTCCAAAGGAAATGTCAGGCTATTCCTGCCACCACAAGGTGAAGTTTATGATATAAAGCTGTCAATACATAGGCTACTCCTGGAGCTGTGTCTGCCTCAGGATTCATTTCTAGTCTGTACAGATACTAGAAATTGAACGTTTCTGCCTTCCACTCCTTGATTTTTGTTCCCTCTTCTTCCTGGCCTGTGCAGAGAGAGGCCAGTTTATGAATTGCTCCATTGTAAACCATTGCCCAAGAAGGCTGGAGGGAGTCACAACGCCTCCTCTTTAGGAACAACCCGTCTGTGGCTTGTAATATACACAGAGACTGGACCACTCTTCCAGGTGTCTCTGTCAAAGGGAAGAGCTCCCACTTGATCTACTTTTCCCTCCTTGTTGCCATCTTTACTCTGAGCAGCTTTTTCTTTCATGCAAGTTGTTGAACCTCCCCAAACAGAAACTTATCCACATAACAGAAAGAAAATTGCTTCATACACGTAATGTTGCCCTTTCATCCATCAAACTAAAGACTAAACATGAGAAGGATGGGGAGTTTGCCTAGGGAAACCCAGCCAGGATCTGTCAGGCAGTAACCATCTCCCTTTCAAGCTTTTGTGTTCTTAACATCTATCAGTATCAAGCTGGTCTGCATCTCTGACCTATATCCAGTACCCTTTCTAATCTGAGCTCTGCTTAGCAGAAGAGTATTCAAAATACCTGGAGAGTTGCACACTTGGGAGCCACATATAACAAAAGGATCATCAGACCTCACCCTAAGAGAGGGCTATCCTCCCACCTCCAGCAATTGCAGCATCTCCAGTAAAAAGGTGGTGACCAATCAGCAAGCTCACAGTGCCAGGCGTCGATCTGCTTTGCCAATGGCACATGCCACTGGTATTAAAGGCAAGGAATACTCATCCACAGAAAAGAGAAAGGGAAAAGGAGGAGAAAGAAAACCTACTTGAGCTACCCGAAACTAATTTTGTATGTGAAGGCTTGAAAGACCTTGTGAAAATCATGCAAAAGAAGGGGCCAAGTGACAACTGAGATACTCTGAGATGTTCCCTGATTACCAGAAAAGTCATCTCTCAAGAAGAGATCCACTGAGCAGTTTGGTCCTTAGGCCAGCCACAGAGCACCCCCAAAGGGGAGACAGGGAGATCAGAGCAGTTTTGGATGAGCTCATGCCAGTTCTGCTGGCAGTCTCACTCCCTCCCACCTAGAAATTGTAGCCTTACCTAACAGGTTATTTGTTCAGATTATCATGTTCCTTTCAGCTGGATGGAGGATCTAGTTCTCATGCACGTTAGCGCCAACGTTGTGTTCCTTGTTGTGCAGCTTGCAGTAAGAAAAGGAGATGGTCAGCGTCTTTTGAAGGGATGGAAGAGGGAGATTCCTGCCTTTCAACGAGTGCAGTTAACAACTCCCAAACACCGCCGTTGTGCATGGCCTGTAGCTCTGTGCAGCTCCTGTAGCACAGAGCACTCCGAGCTTTGGACTGGTAAGTGAGAGTAAATACTGCAGTAATTCACGGGCTTCCCTTCCCCCACACCCTGACCTTAATGGAAACCACATGAGGAACACAGGACACGGGGAAGATCACTGGGAAAGGCAAAGCTATGCAAACAATTAGCCACTGAGCTGATGGCATGAAAGCCTGGCAGCTACTTCACACCTCTCCGCTGCCAGGAAGCCCCTCTGGCCCCAGCTTTCCCAAGAACAAACTGCACCTTCTGTCCCTGCTCTGAGGTGGGAAGTCAGTGAGGACAACAGAATACCAGGAAGAGAGGCAGAAGGGGCAACTTGGCTCTTCTGCTCTCAATCCTTCCCCTGCTAGGGTAAATCTGCTACCTGCACATCCCCAGTGGGATACTGTTATTACGATTACTACACTCTCAAGCAGACATTCATTTTCTCATGACCTAAAAAAACCCAAAACCAAAAACAACAACAAAAAAGACCAGAAGAAAAGAATTTCTTCAAACTTTCCAAAACAATTAAACTTCAAACAGAGACCAAGCCTGAAGCATTTCAGTCAAAAAGCAGATGTTTAAAAAGCTCTGCACATACATCAAAATGGGGCTTAGAAAGTCCTGAAGGAAGTAACTACCTTTACAAAGCTATTACACTCAAAAAGGAATTAACATCCATAAGAAGAGATAATCCACAGGGTGAAGCTGACCTACAATGATGAATATGATTCTCTAAAGACCGTGTATGAAATGACCGAAGCAATGATTGACTCATAGAATTAAGTGGGTTAGCACAGTCCATTGAAGAAAGCCTGCCACCATCTTAAATAGTCTCTAATATAGTCTCTTGTTACATAGTTTCCCATTCATATGGTTTTCAAAGGAAGGTGATGCAAGGAATTACTGTGACTGAGTCACAGTAAGGTGGGGGGAAGCACGTCAGTGGGTGTATGGGGTGTGTGTATATGTATGCATATGAGCACACATGCCATATGGCTGCTCTTCCTGCTACTTTTTCATTGCATTCAGTGGATTATTGACCTCAAATGACATTCCTGCTGTGTTCTTTCACTCAATAACGTGAAGAAGCTCACACACCTCCTCTGGAATCTCTAATGAATTATGTAGGAAAGATGTTTTGTTATTAGTGCTATACTCTTATGTCCTGGGGCCTCAGAGCTCTGTTTAACCACTGCCCTTGTGTGTGCCACACGGGGAAACACCTAACCTCACTTTCCCTTAATCTTTCTTTAACATAGACGCAATATCATACATATCAGACACTTAAAAAGAATCTTGTCTGCAGATCCTGAGAGCTTTGAAATCCTCTAAATGAAGCAGATGAGAAAGAGAGAGGGTTTTTTCAGTTATTTTGAAGGGCCAGCTGATAAAGATGATGCCAGAAGAAAGGAATAGGAGTCAGTTTGTAAAAAATATTGTAAGGTGAAGAAAATGTGAATTTTATTAACTGAAACTCATCTATTCAAGTAACCTTGGAACTGAAACCACACTGGAAACAAGAAAGATGATTCTGTATCGATCATGGGATTCATTATAATTTTTCAGTGTATGCATTTGAAAGATGCAATGTCTACAGAAGTGCTCCCTAATGTATAAAATCCACTAGCTGCCACTCTCAATTAAATGTAGTTAATGAGATCTCTGTTCGCCCTATAGAGAAGAGGGTTGTGTCTCCACAGTTTATTGAAAATGGAGTTAAAACATGGCTGGGATTTTAATTGGTTATTGTGGATATCACCACGACATGTCTCCTATGGTCTGTCTGGTGTATCTGAGGTTCATAAAATCCAATAAAGCATTTAAACAAAATCCAGTAGATGCCTGAGGCTCTGGGCTTTAATACCAGAACATGAAGCAGACGCACACAGAAATGACAATTGACAGGATATCCCTTGCCGATCTATGCATAACAAAGGAGAAGCAGCTTTCACAGTTGTATCCCCCTCCCCGAGACATAACAGGGCATGGCTTTATCCCATGTCAAGCAGGTGCAAGAAAAACAATTTAGAGCTATGGTGCTCTAATGTGTGCCAGAAGGAAGAAGTGCCGCCCGGGAGCTGCCAAAGGACAACGGTTCACTTCTTTTGGGGACTCGTGGGATGCAAATGGCCTGGAGGAAGGACACAGCTATTGTGATTGTAGCAACTGGAGGCTGACAAGGATGGGTGCTGGTGCTGACAATTAGAACTGTGTTGTCTCCTGCGGTTTTCTGCTCAGAGATTCTTATGGTCTAGTTTTAAAGGGACAAGTGAATTTCACCTCTCACTTCTCTGTGGAAGATTTTTTCCATAAGATGACAGATGGGAAGGCAGTCTCAGCTGAAATTCCTCTTCACTTCATTTTATGCCTTGGCTCCCAGTTCATCCCAAGAAACACAATGACCCCTTTCACTGACCTCTTTCCACAGCTTAATTGAGAGTTCCCTTCTTTTCTGGAAAGTGTGCACGATAAAAGCTCAACTGGGAGATCCCTGCCTGACTTTCCTTGGAAAATTATTTTTCTTCTGGTCACCAGTTAAGAGGAAACAAAAAACAAAGCAAAACAAACGAAGAAAAGCCAACATTGCAAATTCAGCACATTTTTTCATCTCAAAGGGTCTAAAAATACTCTGGAATTATTGAGCTAAAATCACAGTTATAATAAAGTGGAAATGATCCCATCAGGCAAGACAGGCCAGCTGTATCATTACTGTTGCTGGGCTGAATCCTCAGAGAGACCATTACGGCATCAGCTGAGCAATTACAAAGTCTGTAACTGCACTCCCTGCAATAACTATCCTTAAGTGGGCACTGGCCGAACAGATTGAGCAGCAGCCAGGCAAAGAGCTGAGCCGAGCGGCTGCGGAGGGGGGCAGGCTGAGGGCTGGATGCCTTGTAGCAATACACTGAGTGCTACTGCATATTGAGCGCTAGCAATTTTCACTCACCTGTTTCTCGTGCAGATTTCCTATGGACCCTCGTATTTGGGGTTGTCCTCAAAACACTGCTTTGATCCACACGTGACAGCAGCCCCCGAGCTCCCTCCATAACACGTGTGGTTCTCACAAGGTTCCAAGCTTTTTGTCTGTGGCCTGAATAAGGTTCCACAGGCTCTGAGTGCCCAGAGAGCTGTACTGACTCGGGACAAAGAAGCTGCCACGTTGGTTTAGCAGCAGCTTTGTTAGTGGGTGGTGCTATCCAGCTATGGCAGGAACCACAAGTTACAGGTGGCAGCAGCAGCACATCTCATCCTGCCACAACTGAAAGGAACTTCTATCGTGATTAGCCCAGCTGGCTCTGCTCACAGCAAAGCTAAATTCGGTGCTTTCCTTTTCAGTGTTTTCCTCTCCGTTTTTCCTCCTGTTCTCCTTTGCTGCTGGTACAAGTCTTTCCAGTTCTTTTTAGGCCTCATCTGAAAACATCTCTTTTCTTACTCTCTAGTTTGTGGGCTGGTTCTGTCCTGCAGTGTTATTCAGCTGCACTGTGGTAGATTGCACTTTTTGGGATTGCTTTGTTTTCCTTGGCATAGCGGGGGCTGCTGTGCAGCAAGGGGAGGACTGGGGAAAGGGAGCTGCTGATTCATTGCAGCTGTTTAAACAACCCAAGCACCTCATCCTCTCCTTTCCTTCCAAAAGCCCCGCTCAGCATTGCAAGGCCAGCCTGGTCTCCTGCTTGCTTTTGTTTTCCTGCTCCTTAAGGCTGTGGTAGCAGCAGAGGCATGTTCTTGGGTCGTTTTTTCTTCAGCCAGGATCCACCTCCTGGTCCTACAGAAGCCAAACCCACAACTCAGAGTAAACATAGAGCACCAGCACTCCAGCTCCCCTTACTCAGGGTTCCATGGACACTAATTCAGGCTGAATGCAGGCTGCATTCATTGCCACATCCAGGGTGATTTTGCAGGGAAAATAGAAAGATACCCAGAGGGCACACCTTAGCAAAAAGCTCCAGTGATTAATCACACTGTACCAGGAATATTTTCAATTTTCCTTGAAGGAAATTTTGGCAGAA
This sequence comes from Rhagologus leucostigma, assembly GCA_013397725.1. Lineage (NCBI taxonomy): Eukaryota > Metazoa > Chordata > Aves > Passeriformes > Rhagologus > Rhagologus leucostigma. The sequence goes on along the minus strand of VZTD01003430.1, from coordinate 3,052,508 downwards.
TATGGTAATTTAAATTTTGGAAGGGAAGAAAAATGTACTGGCAAGACCAACAAGGGAAGTCATTCTTCTGCAGGTAATGGAGGAATTGGTCTGCCAAATGCCGGAGGCTCCATACATTTTCAGCATAAGCTTTTCCTGAGTCCAGGAGACAATTATGATATGTATAGCAGGGAGATTCATGGCATTGAATCACAACACAGAAGTCTAAGGAGGCAAACAAAAGGACTCAGAGGTAAACCTTGGTATGTACAGGACCTGGGTTCTAGAAATTCCTGGAAGAACAGGGATTAAGATTTATTTACACAAGTCCTGTGTTCTTCTGAGGTGAATTATATGACCTTAGGTTTGGAGGGTGTTGGGAAGAGCTGAATAACTTTGGGGCTCTGACATAGGATTAAAAGAATATAAAAAGCATTCTGTCATCTAGACCAGAAACCCAGACATGTGGACAAGCACCACAGCGTATTTACAGAAAATGTGTTCTAGCAGGTGATCAAACAGATTTTAAATCTGTGGATCCTGGTTCTGCTCCTGATCTAAACAATATTGTGCAAATCGCTTCACCGTTCTGATTTTGTCTTGCCTTTGTCTTACTTAGCTAAAAAACTTTTGGGTAAAGATGTTTGGATATGACCTGCTATAGCAGCATCATGAACTTCATCAGTACATCCAGACACCTTAGCAATAATGATAATTGAATGTGTTCTGTAAAGATCACACTGATTAGTACATTAGAGAAAAAAGACACTTAACAGGATGCTAGGAGACAGAGGAAGGGAGAGGGAGAGAGAGAAAGAAACATCTCTAGTTGAGTGTGCAAAATAAACTGGGATTATCAGGTTGACACAGAGCATTTATGCTTTGCCAACTGAGACTTTATCATCTTCGCATTATGCACAGAGACTCGATGGAAACAAAATGCTATCAAGTGAGGCCAAAAGCAGGCTTCCTACGTGCGACTGTGGTTTGGGACACGCGTTCCCATGTACTTGGCATCTTTCCTGCCTGTTAATAAGAGAAGGAAAGCGTGTGGAAGCTGAGTTCTGCATGGGAAACTCGTGTATCGCTTTGGGCACTGGAAGAATGAAGTTATGTGCTGGAACTGATCTCGTACATGGAAGACCTCTGGAGGGAAGGCAGAAGCCAGGGAACACTGAGAACATGCTCAGCACTGCCTCTCCCCAAGGACTGGATTTCATCATGAAAGGACCACTATTTTAGCAAATTGTACGCTTTACTTGTGGATGAGAGGACAGTGGTGAATATTGATTTACTTTAAGTACAGAAATATCTTTGACATGGTCTCCGTGGTATCCTCATGGTCAAACTGATGACATTTTGTTTGTATAGGTAGACCATGAAGAGAAAAACGGAAGGAATGTCTGGGCTCAAAAGGTTGTGGCTGGTGGTCCCTAGGGATCAGTACTGGGGACAGTGTTTTTTGATGTCAAGTGTTGTCTGTGTAATAAGCTGGACTTTGGGACAGAGTGCAGCTCAGCAAGTTTGTGGGTGGCACCAAATTTCAGTGTTTGAGAACAGGGTTGTTATTCAAAGGGACATTGTCAAGCCAGAAAAAATGAGTTGAGAAGAACTCGTTGGAGTTTCAAAAACGACAAATTCAAAGTCCTGCAGCTTGTGCAAGATAATCCCATGCAAAACCAGCAGTTTAGGTATCTATATTTCAGTCAATGATATCTGTCCTGACCACAGCCAGGGAATTCTTTAACCTAGTCAGGCATTTCTTGACAGCAGGTGGGCCAGCCTTCTCAGAGGGAGCCAGCCAGTGTGGAAGGAGCTGGACTTATTCCTGCCATCAAATGACTGCTGAATTTGCCTTTTTGTTTCGAATATGTGGAACAGCAGTTAGGATCCCATCCGTCTATTTGAATTCAGTCAGCATGGGCCTTGCTGGAGATACGAGAAACATTTTCAAAAAATCCTGTATTTCCTGGCCTGTGGATTTTTTACTTTCAGTAACACTTCTGGGAAAATAGCATGTCTCTCTAAACAGTAATGCAGCCAGAATGGACACTGAACTACAGCTGTTATCTCAGAATCGGCCACATACATATATTACACATTAGTATAATAAACAGTTGATGTAAGCCAGAGTAGAACCAGGCCCTTAGATATTTATCTAAATTAACAGAATCACATTACTGTTTTGATAGCAGATGAATCAAAAGGAGTTTCATGTCTTATTGCAAGCCTTCCTCACTTCTCTCCCACTTCTCAAGGAGGCTGTGGGAGAGTGCACGTATCCCACCCCTGTTTCCCACACAACTGCTACCTTACCTGTCTTGCACCAGCTGTCTGGAAAAATATGTGGTTTTTTAAATCAGTAAAAGTTCAGCTGAGAAAGAAATCAAATTGTTTCAGTTTGAATTGGTAGATTCCCACTCCGTGTGGACACGGGCATCTTGAATATAACAAACAATTTGGAATTAAATTGCACACTTGGTTCCATATGATTGACTGGCCTGGGATTGTGCTGACAGAAATAAAACCAGAACTCCTCAGATTTCAATTAAGTAGATAAGTTATTGTCTATGCCTCCCTTTCTGTTACTTTGAGAGGAGAAGTCCTTTATTAACTTACAAGATTGTCAGACTTAGAATTCTACAGTTGTCAAGTTCTGTAATATAATATATACCCTGAAAAGATATTGTCAAACCTAAATGTAGACATGATGTGAATCAGAGGGCTGAGAGAGATCAGTGCACCAAGTATGAGCCTCCTTGATGTTGCCTCAACAACCCAGCTCAAGGTATTGTTTACAGCTGTATTTTGTTCCACACAGTGCATTGTACAGTGTGTGACAGAGGTTACTCACGCCCGGTAGCTGACCACAGGAAGCCAGACCATAGTCATTTGCAAAGATACGTTGCTATGAATGTCTCAGACTACACATAAGCAAAGCACTCTGCAGACTCATTTGGCCTATTTACCTTGTTGCAGTGCCTGTTTAAATTTAAATGGCAGCTAAAAGCCCAGGGCACTGACCTAATCATCGTTCAAGTTTTTTTCCATTGTTTTTCTCTTCCTGTATCTGCTGCTCCAAGGCAGGTCCTGCTTGACTAACTTGGTCTTCGAAGGTGACCCACAGTGATGAGGCCAGTCCTGTTTAATCTCTTTATATCTGGATAAGGGCACTGAGTGCACCCTCAGTTAGTTCGTAAATGACACCAAGTTGGGTGGGAGTGTTGATCTGCCGGAGGGCAGGAAGGCTCTGCAGAGGGATCTGGACAGGCTGGATCAATGGACTGAGGCCAATTGTGTGCATCTCAGCAAGGCCCAGTGCCAGGTCCTGCACTTGGGTCACAACAACCCCACGCGACCCTACAGGCTGGGGGAAGAGTGGCTGGAAAACTGCGCAGCAGAGTAGGACCTAGGAAGGTTGGTCGACAGCAGCTGAACGTGAGCCAGTAGTGCCCACGTGGCCAAGAAGGCCAATGGCACCCTGGCCTGGATCAGCACTGGTGGGGCCAGCAGGACCACGGCAGTGATTGTCCCCTTGAACTCAGATTAGATTGGATAATAAAAAAAATTCTTCCCTGGTGGGTTATCAAGCATTGGAACAGACTGCCCAGGGAAGTGGCTGAGTCTCCATCCCTGGAGGCATTTAGAAGATGCAGCAATAAAGGACGTGGCTTAGTGGTGGACTTGGCAGTACTGGGTTGGACTTGGTTATCTTAGAGGTCTTTTCCAATCTAACTAATAAACTATCTTGCTGTGTAATAGGTTTAGGGTGTTTGGTTTTATCCCCAACACCCTTAATACACATGAGAAGCACCAAACAGCAGGGAAAGAGCACCTTACCCTGAGAAAGGTACAGAGCACACTCCTTGAAGACAGGTACTTCTGTGCTATTCACAAATAATACAGTAAATAAAGAAGCAGAACAATTCCTACGCTGTGTGTGAAATATACTGTATTAAATGTAATACTTTATCCTTCACAGGAAAAGAAAATATTTCGATTTCTGGTTTTTAATCTGCTATAGACCCAACACAAATTTTATAAATTTTCCATGAAAAGAAAATCCTTTTCGTCTACACTCTCAGAAAGCATTCATTCCAAGATCCCGAAATGTTGTTCTGAATGTGTTTTCACAGTATTTCAGGATATGAGAGGAACTATGACAACTGCTGACATAAAGCTTAATGGAATAATGGAAATACTCTATTACATTTAATCACTAAGGGCACCTGCTACTTAGTACTGATTGAAGCAACTTATCTTAATTTCTAGATCAAGTGTCTTCTGTTAGTGCCTTAATGAAACAGTGTGACATACAAGAAAAATTACTTTGCTTTACATATTGCCATTTAAATGATTCAGTGGGGAAAATCAACCCAAACAAATATTTCAGTAGTTTCCCTGTTTTGTAAACACCTAATTTTCCATAAAAACACTTTTACGACAGAAGTGTCTCTCTTGGGTAACTTCAGTCTGTGCACAATATGAGCACATTCTTTGGAATGTCCTATTTCAGTGCTGTCCAAGTCACCTCAAGTTGGCTTCAGCAGGGTAAGTGTAGGCTCCCTCTACCCCAAAGTAGGAATGCTCCCACTGCCATGCTGCACCAAGTTGAAAATAGCTGGTTTAGTTAAAATAGCTGGGGTCACATCTATGTGTACTTAAGGCATTAAAATGAAGGATCTAGCTTGTCAAAAGCAGGGGAATATCAGTAAGGATGTTAGTAAGCATTACTTCAAAAGCAGAGGCAAGATGACAGGGGCTTGGGAGGAACTATGTGAAGGAGGGACCCAGGCACTAGCAGCAAGGAAGGAGAGCGAGGGGCAGTGGAGTGGTGCTGAGAAGGGAAGCAGGAGCTGGCAGGCAGCTAATGCAGGTGCTGAACTGCGTGGGAAGCTCTGTTTGCACAGCCCTGCTCACTGAGAGCGCCCCTGAGGGTGCAGTAGCAAAACAACTCTTAAAATCAGTGTACAAATTACACAGTTTTTCCGTTTCTCTCTTCCTGTGCTGCTTCTCTCCCTTCTAAGACAATTCCTGCAAGGGATAGCAGTTGCATTTTGCCCTCAGCTGCTTTGATTCTGGTCCCATTTCTTCTCTGGTTGTCTCCCCTGAGGGCCACTACTACCCTGCTCTTCCCAACCTCACCCTATTTGTGCCCTTTCCTCTCAAGGCTTAATTTCCCTGACTTTGATCCTTTAATTGGCTATTTCCCGCTCTCAGCCATTAGCCTGCTTCCCTGTGTGCTGGCCAGCATCCCATGCTTAATCTACATTTTTAGAAAAGGGTAAAGCGTGGGACTGAAATGGCACCCAGGAGCATGCAACTATGCTGTAAGGGGGCTGAGTGAGCCAGAAAACCAGGAACACATATTCCTTAATGAGGAGCCTATGCAGCCACTGTTACCTGAGGCTTTCTAATGAGCAGCATCTTCCTTGTCTTAGTCCAGGAGTTTTGCAAGTTCTTGTAGCACCCAAGACTGTGCCATCCACTGCAAAACAGAATGATGAGAACTCCTACAAGAAGGATTTTGTGCATAAAGATTGTAGCCACTGGCAGTGTCACAAAACAAAACAAAACAAAACAACTCAAATTCTTCAGTGTACTGTAGGATAAGGAGCTAAGATCAAAATTTAACCCTTATTTAAACCAATCACAGATGTGCAACAGCTAGTGAGGAAACTATTTTCTAGTATGTGGGAATCGTTGACATTTCTTGTATTTTAGAGAGAGAGATGCATACGACTTGGAAGAAACTTCCTGAAATGTTGTAAATCCACCCTCAAGTTCCTTTTCTACCTTCCAGGTGGATGTCAGACAGTACTGGTGTCTTTCTCACTTTTCTGATATGAGCTGCCATTTTAATCAAACCCAGCATGCTTGTAAAGGATCTCCCTAGGAAAACCCAATATGTAAAAAATTACCAGCCACTTCTCAAAACAATTCTTTGGACTTGGAAAAATTTCCTTCATGATTCTGATGTCTTCAATCCACTAAGATGGGGGTGGGAAGAATAAAATGAGAGAGCACCATAGTTTATAAGGCAGCAGCAGGAAAATAAAAAGGTAAGCTGAGATGAAAGGGAAAAGGGAAAGGGAAAGAAGAAGACAGGAGCATGGGATGCAGAGCAGTGTCGATAGCTAATTCTCTTCCTCTGACAGGCCAACAGCTAGATTTTTTTCTGAGAAGGATCAGCCCACCTCACAGCTGCTTAGAACATGAGCTGGGGGATGGGAGGGGAAGCAGAAAAAATAGCAATTCATTGCCAAGCAGAAACTGCACTGGAAACAGGCGCCTGGGAATGTGCAAGATGGGATTTGCAGGCACGGCCATGCAAGGTGAAGAAGGAAGTCATATTCTGTAGGGTAGGAAAGGCCATTGAAGACAGTTCAGGTGTTCAGTGTGATCTTCTTTCTTCAGAGTTAATTCACACAATTTGGAAAAGAAAAAGAAATTGCAGTAAAAGAGAACTGGAATGGAAGTTATTATTTTTATAGGAACATCTACCTTGTTGGTGCTTACCCTCACAGTTTTGGGTCTCCCCGACCTTCTGCTGCATGCTGTCCCCTCAGTGCACTTGGGCAGTGACCCAAGTCCAAACCCACAACACGCCTGCCGCCGGAAAGCTCTTTCCTAAGACACCTTCACCCACTGCAACAAATCTTCCGGACAGTGGATTTCATGGCTCTGCTAACTGTGTGTATTTCTGTGTGGGACCATGTCAAAGCACAGACTGTTCATCACTCAAGATTTGCTTTGCTGTCATGATATCACTGTCTGAGACTGATATTTTGGTGGTGGCCAGAAACAGCAATAACATACTTTTCCTCATGTTTTGATTATACAGGAAGAACTTACACGATAACACTGATTGAAGTTCAGAAGGAGTTGAAGTTCAGAACTAGTTAGCCAAATTACTTTAAAAGAAATTTTTAAGTGAAAAAATGGGTTTTCAAAACTTTAGAAAGGAAAGAAATACTTGTAGGAAATCTGATAGTTACAAATATTTCTAAAAAGCAGGTATAACCCCCAACTTCCTTTTTTTTGCTCTTTCTAGTAAGAAAAAATGGAAGTGAGAATAAGAGAAAACACAGACAAACTTTAAAAAGTGAATACTCATTTTTAACTTTGAAATTGAATTTTAATCTAAAAAAAAAGCCCTATTTTAATATTTTAGACAAATGGATGAATGTTTTGTTTCTGAAACAACATTTGGGGGAAAAATGTGTGAACAAAACTTTCAAAAAGAGCTTTGTAGACAAGGTATGAATTTTCAGATAGTGTCGCTATTTCTTATTTTCAATTTAAAAGTCCAGCAGCAGAGATGAAACAAGCAATTTTCTCCAGAGAAACATGTAACACTGAAGTGCACAAGGTGAGAATTGTTTAAAGTCACAGTGAGGGACACCAGCTTTCTGATAGTGTTGTAAGACAACTGGTTGTATTCTGTGAAAAGGGCTTTAAGTTCTGTTTATCTGAACTGACAGCAGTTAGAAGTAGGTTTCATCCTTATCTATCAACTCTAAAGCTGATCTAACTGGATAGGAGACCATTTTCATGGAGGGCTGCTGCCCACGGTTGTACTTAGTCGAGCAAATGCAGACTTCACGTGGCCTGAACCACATACAGACATTTGCACCAGTGCAAACTGCATGCAGAATGTTTTTCTATCCAGAACGGCAGCACTTTACATTTTCTTGAACATCTTCAGAAGAAAGGAGTCCACAGGGTCAGGACAACAAAGAATTAAGCAGAGAGTGTCTGCGACAGGGAGACTGCAATTATTATGAGTTACAACACTGTCAGGATTAACATGTCTCCTTAACAAAACGTGCAAAGGAATCTCAAGCCATTAAACTGTCTAGCTCCTAGCTATTATATTTGATCCATAAACAGTACCTTCAACGGTACAGTGCCCTCTAGCACTGTAATAAAGTATTAACCATTAGTTAATACTTACCCTCCAAACTGCTACTTAGAACCCTCTTTAAGTCCTCCCATTCAAAAACCTATCAAAAAAGAACAGTTGATTCTGAAAGGGCTGCAGTCCCATTTAGAATCAGTGTTTGACTGTCTTCAAAATGTTAACTCTTCCTCGTCCCCAGGGGAAGCAATACTATCACTCATATTTTACTGGTTTCTAAATTAACATTGTGATTAAGCTTCCCCTGGAGTTTTCAACAGCTCCTTATGACAATGCAGGTTACTCCCTGAAACAGGACTGGCAGTAATTGAGAAGTGGGATCAGAGTTTAAGAAACCATGTTTTTGAAATGGGGCTAGGAACAAAGGAACTAGGTAAGAAAAGAAGTGGAGCAGTCTACAACTTGTTATAAATAAGCCATTGCTGACAGTAGTAGCTGGATATGTAGAACCGTAACAGTCTACACTCGCATTTGAGTCAGGTGGAGCTGAGCTACCTCTCCGCCTTCCCATGTCCACATGCAGCTAAACTGTATGAACTAGACTCTCCTGAGCACTGGTCAAAAGAGCTAGTTTATAGGAGCAGGATCAGTCTCAGCTACTTTGATCCCAGATCTCTAGACTCAGTGATGACAAAGCTTGGTGTGATTGACCTGTAGAAAGGGACCAGAACATGGCATGGTAAAATAATTTTAACTATCATAGAATCTTAGAGTGTTAAGAGGCCGGAATGGACCTTGAAGATCATCTAGTCCCACCTGCCCTGCCACGGGCAGGGACACCTCCCAGGTTGCTCAAGGCCTTATCCAAAAAAGTTCACTCTTTAGACATGTAGTAATGGGCTGCAGGTAGATAACTCCACTCTTAAATGGTCCCAGTGGCTAAGAGGGAGATTATCACAAAACAAATTGTAGTTGTGTAGCTACTGCAGTCATTGGGCAAAGTTCAGTGGGTGCCAGCTTTTCAAGAGGAACTGGGAAAAAGCAAGGACAAACCCAAGGCCTTTGATATGTAGTCCTATGTTGCAAGGCCAGAGCAAGGAGGCACCGGGCAGGTGCCCGGTGTGTCCATGTCCACACTCTGCTGACTTCTACTGCTGCCCAGAGGAACAGCTGAGGGTCTGCAGCAGTGTGGATACAATAAGTCAAGTGGGTTTGGTGAACCATCTCAAGTGCCTGATTTCATACTATGACTCTGTTTGCAGCATTAAACAAATGCAATACTCACTACAAAATAAACTCTCTTCTTCAGCGATGCACTTCTAACTGCTTCTTGAGTTGCTAGTCCTGCTGCTTCTGTATGGAACTCAAAGCTTCTCCCAAGCTCATGTTCTTGGTATTTAGACCCTCCTTGTAGATACAGGCATGGACCTTATAATTGCAGTCACACAGAACCACTCACCCAGATTCTGCTGCATGGAAGGGGGGCTACAGAGACAGAAGAAATTCTGTGCATTTCCCCAACTTATTTTGGCAAGATTATTACGCTGTGCCTTTGAGATCCCATCAGTACTTCTCCCCAGTCCTGTTTTGACTGTAGAGAACACCCCCAGTGACCAGAGAGGAATGGATGAGATAGAATCTGCTGTGCATGACACCCGTATCATAGATATTTGGAATAAAGGGTGGGAAAATATCTCCTGTTTCTGTGTTCTATCTATGCCTAAAAGCAACAGGCCGTTCAAGGGAAATTGTACTAATTAACTATACAGGCTGATTGTTGTCTCATTTAGTTCCTGTCAGTTCTGCCCTGGAAGAGGATACAAAGAAGAGATTGTGGAGACTTCAAGAAGCGTGGATGAGCTTTTCCCACAGTTTAGGATACTTACATGTTGGAAAGTCAGGAATTAGTTCAGTTGGTGTACTCTTCCTCCCTTACCTGCTTCATCTTAGGAGTCAGGACCCGTTACTCCAAGCAAAGTCCATTCAGTCAGTGTGGTGGGAACTCTTGGCCGTCAAGAGAATCTCTGAGCAAGTAGGACTCAGTCATCCCCAGCTAGCAACCTACTCCATTTGCTGATTGGAAAAGGACACACAGATTGCCCCAGTGGTGCTAGCATCCAAATTTGGGGGATTAGGTGGAATGAAGAATATGACAAGGGCTTTGGAAGCAAGAAAGGGAATCACAGCCAGAAAATACCTTCTCACATGGCTTCCTTCTATCTCCTCCAGTGGCCTGTAAGATGCTTTTGTTTCAGCCTCTGTTTTCAGTCTCTTTGGTCAGAAAAAAAAGGGCAGCTGGAAAATACTTTTCTGAAGGCTGTGGTAAAATAAATGCAGCCCAGCACATATGGAAGACGTCCAGAGCAATTCCTATTTTTTGCTGGAAGGCTTCTCTCACATGAACTGCAAGATGTCTGAAGTGATGTCAGTGCTGTTTGGAAATAAAAACTATAAGGAGGTCCTATTTTAAAACACTTATGTGTAGAACCCTGTGTGACACATGTCCAGAGGATTGTGAGGTGCTGTACCTATTGCACAGTTTGCATCACTCATTAATGCATTGAGGCTGGACTGATGCTAACTGACTATCTGTACACCCAATATATTTAAACAATCCCACAAAAGGCACATATGACCTCTCAAAATGCATTATCAGATGGAACTATTTTGAAATAAGTCACGTGCTACTGGGGTAGCTGGTGAACTTTGAAGTTGTGATACTGTGTATGAAAAGCCTATCTTGTCTTTCAGATGTCTCCCTCCATCTCTGATGTAGGCTTTTGCTTTCCGTGGAAGCTTGAACACCACCAAAAAGCTTGGCTTAATGGAAAGGAGGTGATTAGTATTCCAAATCAAGCCTTTAACCTCTTGGATGCATTTCAAAAACGCATTGTGGTGTGGGATGCTGTAAAGGTTTTATTAGTACAAGCTTGGGATGCCCTGCATATCTCAGCTGTAGCTTTGCCAGATGCAGGGTGTCAGAGCAGCAGGAGAGGGCTGCTCTGCGAGGGCCGAGGGTGACAGCAGGGCAGGCAGGGCAGTGCTCCCACCCACGAGTGCAGGGCTGGAGTGCAGCAGCAGGGAAGCAGAGCATGTCCAGTGACTCTAATTAGGGTTGGACTCAGTCCAGCAGTTGCCAGACAAGTCCACAAAGGCAAGGCAGCTCTCAAGTCAGGCTGTGAATTCCAGTCACTGGGTCAGGGACCAGGGGTAGGAACACGGTCAGGCATATCCACAACATAGCTCCAGTAAGGACAAAGGCCTGAGTTTAGAAGTGGCTCTCACCACTCTCCCAGGTCTCTCCAGGGGGGAGACCCTGAAAAGGCTCCACACAGATCTCACACAGCTTGTTTCACAGCATCTCACCCAGGTTACAGCTGTACATAGCAGACCTGGGCACGGGCACAGGCAGCTGAAACCCTTGCTGGGTGCAGGGGAGGTTGCAGAGCCTGTTGGTGCGCTCTGGCTCTGGCATAGGAAGGCAGCTCTTCCTAATCTCAAGAGGTGATAAATGTGAAATCAGTGGATGCTATACCTCCACCAAGTAGTGCCCAGTGCCTGAGGATGAGCTATTTTATAAGAGTCTGGGAAACAATACACAGCAGAACTGAACAAAATGTCCAGAACAAGCAAGCAAACAGAAAAACATCTGTAGAACGTTATGGAGACACACTCACAGTCACCCACATCCATGCCCATTCACACAACACATCTGAGGTCATTACTGATTTCTGTTTGTTTCTGCAAAAGAGAAAGAGAAAAATGTTTGAAGTTTTCTTCTCGATGCATGTTTAGAACCTCTGACTCAATTTCCTCCCACTCTCCATTTGGTTTGACTCAACTCAGCATACCTTTCTCCTGCATCAGCCAGTTAAGTAGCATAAATCTCTGCCACTTCAGCCCACTCATCCGGGGCACCTAACAACTACTAAGAAGGCTCCTGTAGCCCACTTGTAGCATACCTGAAATCAAGGACAGCCTCCTGACGCTGACACTACAAAATACAAGAGATATTGCAGTACACCCTGGACACTAACCCTGGGAAAAAATATAACTAAACACGGGCTAGATGCTGAAGAGTATCTTCTTTGCTTCAGGAAGAAAATAAAACACATCCCTTACAGAGTATATCCAGTCATTCTCAAGCAAAATGATCTGGCTGAATCCTTGTCATTGCCCAGACAGAATTTCAGGAGCGTGCATCAGCACCGGTATCCAGATCCAGAATATTTGCCACTCCTATGACACCATGCAAGCAATATTTCTCAGGTAATGGCACAGACAGACACCGAGAAGGTGAGGAAGCTAATTGGTGACACCAATTAATGCTCTGTTTCATCACAGTCCCTTTGCAGACTCAGATTCCAAACAAACTCAAAGTCAAGGGAGACTTGGAGATTAGCATCTGCCTGTCTGTTACATAGAAGCTGTTATTGATGTGTTCCACATTCAAACCAATAAAAACAGAAACACTCCGCACTCCAGACAGATAGGACATTTCTAGGCAGAGAAAAAACCTGAAGGGAGTCACAAAAAGAACCTCTGGTCAGAAATGAAAGAAACGTTAGCAGTTCTGTCTGTGGAAAAAACCCACCTAATGCCATCTCAAACAGCGTTTGACTCTAGTTTGTTTCTTCTGAAATTTTGAGATAGTCTTGAAACTATGCAAAAGAAAAGTCTTTAAGAAAGAGAAGTGGGAAGCAGAGCAGTGCTACAAATTTAATCTTTTGGTGAATAATAGCTCTGTGCAAACTCTGATTCCACGGCTGGTGAAGTAGCACACTACGGCAAGAGGAAAAGGGACTAGAAAAACAAGAGAAGGAAAACAAATAGTCCTATCTCACTCAACACCACCAGAGACTATAAAAGAAGGGAAGAGGGTTCTCCTGAGCTTGGTACATCCCTCTGCAGTGGGAAGGTCACAGGACAGCTTTTGAATGTTCCTGACCTGGAGGCCTTCCTGCTCTTTGAGGGCCTCTCTTTCCCCATAGTGCTATTCCAGAAAACAGAGACCATGTCTCATAGTTGCTTTAAACACTAAGTCAAGATCAAGGTATTAGAAAAGCTGTTAAATGTTAACAGGAAAAAATGTTTAGTATTTTTGGGAGTTTCCTTGACTTGGGAGGGGAAAGGTTAAATCAGTAGGTTCACTGATGAAGAAAAACCACTGTCGAACATAGCCTAAAGGATTATTTTACTGCTAATCAGTGGATTTTATTGTAATCTGAATTAAAAACACGCTGCTGGATATCAAAGCACACAGGCTTTATCGCTGAGCAGGGCTATCTGTAGTAGGGACCACAGGAACTGAAAAACAAGACTTCAAATGTAAGGCTTATTCTATTCAATTAATTCAGCCTACAGAAGAGAAGTTTTAGAGGTGACATAATTGCTGAATATAGGGATTTGCACACAGAAAAGCATTTAATAAGCGGAGGAGGCAAGCAGACAGGCGTTTCAGTCTTTCTGTCAGAGACATAATGTGAACCAATAGTTGGAAGTTCAACAAGAAAAGTTCTTTCATATTTAAATAAGTTGTAATTTCTGGGAAGTCAGGACTACTACAGCATAACAGCAGAGATCATAGTCTTTTGGAGTCTTTATGACAAGACCGTATATCTTTAAAAAACACATATTATCTAGCTTCAGGGGGAAAACTGCAAAGGGTATGTTCAAGCTGGCTCCTTCCCTCACAAAGTCAAGATACCTCTGTGGTGCATTCATTCTTCAGGACAGACAGTGAAGTTTGGGATGGGGCTGATGGCAGAGCAGCCTGCAAGAGCACCTTTTTAATGACTGTCAGCAAGTGGCCCAGGCGTTGTGTGAGCAGCCAGCGCCCAGTGCCCCCAGCTACCCTTGCACACATGAGACAGCAGACCGGCAGCTTCATGCCACAAAGGTCTAGAAGGATTTTAAGATCAGTTAAGAATAACTCGCCCAATGCAGCGATCACGTATCTCCCTCTGAAGCATTTGGCAGTGGCTAGAGACAGCATACCAAAGGAGACAGCCTCCTGGGCAGGCACAGTCTGGCAGGCGCTGCATCCTTGGCACAGGCTGAGCAGCACACAGGGTGTCCTTGGAGGTCTCTTGTGCACACAGCGACCAGAGCTGACCCTACTTAATTTATGAGCTCGTCTGAGATCACAGCCTCATGGATTATGGCTCCAAGCTCCATTGAAATGAACTTTATTAAAATAAATTCCAGCTGCTTGGAAGGAGTTACAGAAATGACAAAAAGAAGGCAAACTCCTCCATTCCCTAACTCACTGACAGCAGAAAAAGAAATAGTTACTGGAGACCAAGCAAAATTCAGCTGGCTCAATTGAAGTGGCAGGAGAAAAAGATCTAGTCAAAGAACAAGCAATTTTGATAAAATGCAATGGTTACAAATGCCAAGGCAGAACTCCCAGCTAGGCAACAGGCTTAAGGCAAAGAGACAGAAGGACAAAGGGTCAGGAGGGCACCTGATAAAGCTTCTGACTGAAGGTGGGATACATTTTAATAAATCAGATTCATTTGCAAGGGGTCTTGAATGCTTGTACCTTTCCTGTTTTGTCTGTTCCCTGGCCCTTGGTCTGCTGTATTTCCTTCCCCAGGATGCCTGTGGGCTGTTAATGGAGAATATTAGGGAGCAGCACCAGGATGTACCTCACTCTGCATGTTGTTGCCAGCAGCCTACATGTTCATTATTGTCCCTATTTGGTAGATGCTCTTTTTATCCTTGCTTGGCTCCTGGGGAATTTCAAAAGGATGACATTTCTAATGAAGCCTGGCATTCTTGCCCAGCCACAACTAATCAGAATTGCAGTCTGGTAAGGATCTCAGAAGAAAAACTCCAGTTTTCTGCCCTTTCATGGGTCAGCATAGAGGAGATTAGATCTAGACCCTACCAGAGCAGCAGAATTGCTCTCCTTGGTCATAGGGTTGCCAGGAAAAGTGCAGTTTTCACAACTCAGATGCTCAGAAATCTACTACAATGCACGGTGGGGGAGGATCTGAACAAATGAGATTAGCTGTTGATTTAAGTGGGAACTAACCCTGCGCTTACGAAGCACTCAGGAACTAGTTACATTTATAGAACCTACAAAAATGGGGTGTAACTTTCACCCCTCAGAGCCACCTCCCACTCCCACCTCATGTATCAGCACTGAAACTGCCCCTTGGAGTTCCAGTATGAGCACCTAAGCTTTCAGGAGTCAGGGGCATGAGACATCAGGGGTGCTTATGTGACCTTGTCCCCATTCCTACCCTTCTTCTCAGCAATGAATTCTCATGACCTTCTAGCAGATTTCCCCAGTTTTAACCAGCTTTGCCAAGAGCCTGCTTTCCACAAGAAATTCTGGAGTCTCCTTACAATCATTTATTGATAGTGCTGGAAATAGCCTTTTTCACCTCATGTCAGACATCACAGACACCATGGGTGATACTTTACTTGAGGTTCCTAGATCCAAGCCACCTATAGTGCAAAAAGAAACCCAACAAAAACCCCCCAAGCCCACCCCAAACTAGAAGTCTGGGATCTAGTTAGTTTCAGCAAAGTGGAAAGAGCACATCTGTAGTACAGTCAGCAAAGCAAAAACATTTGCCAGATAATCCCGTAAATTGGGAAGATCTGCAGATCTTCAACAGTTTAATGGCATGCACTGCCGCTGTGGGAAGGATGTCACACCTCAGTAAGAACAGGTTCCACTGAATCAGATGAGAACATAGTTCAGCAGTAATTTCACTTAATGTCAGCTCTGTAGCAGGAGTTTCATGTGAATAGTGTAGCTGAAAGACATTAGACTTCTCCCTCATGCTATCATCAACCACTTTTGGCAAGGCCTGTTAAATGGAATAACTTGCAGAGTGAGCCAGAAAAAGGGCCTGTGGAACAGATTCTTCAGATCACAAATGTTAAACCATGGAAATGGATTGGTGACAAAGAGGGTGGAGGGGAGAGAGAGAATTTTCCACATACTATTTTTTCCCCCTATCACCACCACACATGTGGTCTACACCCCAACATATGTTTGCAATTAGTGTAGCCCAAGAGACATTCCAGATCTTACTCAAGAGCTGAAACTTGAAAGAACCAGCCAAGTTTGAGATTAACCAACGGGCAGGGTGATGTTGTGTGTTGAGTGCAATGGAGTCACCCATGCTTAGATTCCACAGGCAAGGGGGCAGAGAGACACCAGTGGCCCCCTAATCTATAGTCTGAGGCTCTCTTCAGCAGCCACTGAAGGGCTCACCTCCTAGCTCAGATTAGGGTTTCAGCTCTGACTAGGCTGTCAATTTGGGCAGTCCAGGCGTGTTCCCAAAGTTAGAGAGATGAAGTGTACTTTGGGGAGCACTTGGCTTTGAAAGAAGGTTCTTTGAATTTTATGGCTCCTTCCTTTCTTGCCTCTACTTCTGCCTCTCTCCCCACTACCACTGGATTGGTTTACCAATTTTCACAGAAACATTCTGAGCACAAAAGAAAATGTCTCTTCACTTAGCTAAATCCAAAGTATGCCAAGATAGACGGTTGCTGAAGAGTGAATACCATGTCAGGTCATGTTGGATCAGAAATAAGCAAGCTAAATGTTTTTAGCAAAAAAAGAAATTAAATACAGCAAGAGGGTTACTGTGGGACACAATGTTCATGCTCACACAATTCTTCTAAAAATTGAAGTTATACATATATGTTTAATAGAGAAATTTAGGAAAATTAAGTTTGATAGATTTGGAGACTTATATCTTTAAAATTCCTGAGAAGATACTACAGAAAATCAGGAATACAGATATATGTAGTAACACATTACTGGTGACATGAGTTAATTTAGGGAGACCTATTAGGAGAATGAGATAAATAAAATAACACATTTATATAAACTATCACAAATGTTTGTGTACTTGATTTAAAAGACAGCTAAAGATTTACTGGGACCTGGGATATAGGCTGGGGATTTTTATAAAGCTATAAATGAAAAGGGAGCAGAACAGAGAAACACATTTCAATTTTATATACCTAGTACTGAGACTGGAACTAAATACAGAGCAACAGAACAGTGCTCCCAAAGAGCCACAGCTCTGTCACATGGGGGTCTGGCAGGTAACATATGGAACTGTTAGAAGGAAAATGACCCACCAATTTTTGGCTTCAGCAGAACCTTTCTCCTGATGGAGTAAGTGCAGTAACTAAATAAAAATTCATGGAAAAGGCTGAGTGATGCAGGTCCATATCTTATCAGAGCTGGTGCCTATGTTCAAATGATGAATTAGTTTTGGCAACTGAATTTGGAAATTTATTGCTGTTTTTATTTTTCTTCAGTGGAGGAAAGACTAGCAGTTGGAAAGGAAGCCTATAAATCTTAACATTAGAGAGGGGAAAGGGCAAGGTGTTTTACATACACACAGGGCTAGACAAGAAATTTTTTTCTAGATACAAAGAGCAATGTGCAACAGATTTCTTTCGAAGATTTTTCATTTACTGAAAAACAGAAAAAATATTTAGTGCACATCCCCTTTGTTCTTCTAATTCCAGGTTTTACTAATTTTCAATGTAGGCATTTCAACAAGAATAAAAATCTATTGCTTCTTTTACACAAAAAAGTGATTGCAGATTTTTGCCAGGAAGAGGAAATGACAACAGAAAGCAAACCTGTTTATCTCTTTGGAAGATTATATGACCGGAGATTTTCTGGGATGAGAAGAGTTTGGGAATCACCTCACCCTTAGATGAAGTATCTGACCCAAACAGTGGTTTGCTACTCTCCACTATGGAGCACAGATGGAGAATGCACAGTTCCCATGGGGAAATAGCCAAGTAGAACAAGGCTGCTGAAAGGGTGATGGAAGCAGCACTTGTAAATGATAAAAAATCCTGACATCAGTTGAAAGTAGTCTGAGGAGCTCCAGCCTCCATGGGAAAGAACAAGAAGATGCAGCAGATATTTAACCATTCTCATAAAACTTTCCATTGGCTATTTGCAGTGATTCCTCCTATCCCCGGGCAAGATGAACAAAACTGCCTAATTAAGTCCACATCTTTGAATGTCCCAATTAAACCAGCTCCTCATCTTCCCTTGCTGAGAGGCACCCTGCATGCCCTGATTGAAGCTGGTGGCAGCATTTAATGTAGTATGCTGAGAGCTTATGGCTAAAAGTTTGAATTTCTCTGAGAATCTCTCCCATGCCCGTGAATTTGGGATGGAGCTGGTAAGCAGCAGGCTCTGGAAGGAACATGGACACTTTAGTTTGAAATGAGCCATTGAGGAAGTTCATAAACTCTCTGGTAACAGCAGGTGACGACAAGAAGCCCTTGAGGGTAATAGGGGCTGGCAGTAGCTTCAGAAGAGGTTTGCCTCTTACCTTGGCAAGCACAAGGGAAACTCCCTTCTCTGCCTCCTCTTTCCCTTAAACAAAAGCAACCCCCCTCAGAGCATTTTGGAAAGGAGAATTTGTGCACTAAGATGACAAGGCATTCTGCAACGTGGGTCTGAGGAACTGCTTCCAGGAAAGACATCCTCAGACACAAAGATCACAGGAACTTGAGCCCTTTTCATATCAAAGCAACTTGCTCAGGGGCCTTCAAAGTGCATTCTCTATTCCAAGGCCTAATGGAGTTGGAAATCTTCAAGGAATGAGAAGATAAATTCCTGGCAAAGAGTCCCACTCCCTGGATTTTTAAGAGATCAGAACATTTCAAGCTCCTAGTTCTGCAACTAAATATGGGATAAAATGGGATATTTTATCCCATTAACAACACTGCCTTCACACTCCTTTTTCTTCAAGTCCCTAGTTTAAGAAGGGTTAGAGCAGTGGGAGGTGAGGAAGGGAGAAAAAGTACTGAAAGGAGAAAAACTGCTGAAAGACAATGCAATGACATTTTAGAAAGTGGAAAACTGAAATTAAATATAATTGTATCACTGGAGTATCAAAAATACCTGAGTTATTACATAGCATAACTCTTGATTTCCAAGGAGTAGAATCAGCACTCTGATACGTTGTGTGACTCATAGAAAAAGCTTCAAATTTAAACTGTAGGATAATGGTGACAAGATCAACAGCTGATGACTGCAGCACCCCATATAAGCTGTTCCTGTGTGATTTCCACATCAAGATCAGATCAGCTTGTGGCTGAGGTGAAGCCTTAGATCATGACAAACCTTTTTTTTCCTGATCTTAGTTTTAAATCCAGTCCAGCAACCACTTGCTACATCAAGCCTCATGCATTTACCAAAACCTTCACCAGCCTCTCTCTTAATACTACAAATCCTGAAGAGTTCCCCAAAATCCCTTTTAGCCCCCAAACTGTCCTGAATGCTGCCCAACCCTAGCCTCACCTAAGGCTGTCCTGACTGGTACCTAAATATCCGTGGCCCTTCTTGGAACTAGCCTTTACTCTTGCCCTGTAGGCAAAGAAAGGCAGAACAGAATGATAAATCTTAATCCCAGCCCAAATCCTGGCTGCCTCTCTGGTGGAAAGACACCAAGCAGTCCTGTCACCCGTGCCAAAATTCAAAGCAGCCTTACGACTCTGTGCTCTCTCTAAAAGCTGGAGTTAGGAATAAACTTGCTCCACACTAACTTGTATTCACAGACCCATTTCAAGGGGCAGCCATCAGTAACAGCACAGAAACTACCCCTACTCTGAGGCCTCTGGATTTCAGCAGACCACAGCTAAGACCAGCATTAGGAGGTTGCAATAAACAGTTTTTACTGCAATACCAGAGGGCTTGCAAACATAATGAGGCTGTTGTGACAAACACCCGGTGGCTCTGGCTGAACTTGCAGGGAGACCTATTGCAGAGCTAAGTGAACGCCAGGGTTCAGGTTGGATTTATAATTCTTGTTCCAAAATACAAGCATCAAAGAGTTTCAGCCAGACGCCTACATGGAGGTTTCCAAAAGTAAGTGTAAGCAGGCCAGAAAGCTCCTCCGAGCCATGATTACTTTCAGGGATGCGGTGCCTTGACAGCCTTCAACTAAAATTAGGATTATGAATAGGAAGTAACTGGAGCTCCTTTTGTTCATGAATCCCAGAAATTTGCACAAGCAGGCAGCTAGGGCCCCCAGACTTGTGCTTTACTTGAGCCTGCAGCATCAAACTGTTTTGAACACTGGATGTGTAGCTGGGGTTAGACTTTACTTTTGGAAAAGAAGTACAGGCCATGACTAGTTCTTATCATGCCCTCAAAGCTTGCAGAAGAACAAGAAAACAGCAACACTCAAGAGCATAATTTAGAAGACAGAAGGTCTCAGCAGTTATGTAGCATCAGGGTGTGCAAGAAAAATGAGGAGAATGTGAGTTGTTTTTCCATAATAAAAGACTTCCATGGATCGTGGAAAGAACTATGTCCAGTAGGATCCTACAGCTTGCACTGACACCACGCTGCGATAAAGCCTAGACCTAGGAAAGAATCAGACTGAACTTCTGTGCCCCCTGACCAAGCAACAAAGCACTGGTAGCAGGCTGACCACTGCTGGTTTTCCAGGTACAGTCCTGGAGCACTGCTGGGCTATGGGTGCTGAGATCACAAAGACTGTGCTAGACCTTCTACCCAGCTGGCACCAGAATGTTTTATTTATGGTTTATTTACTGTCTAAACCTAAGCCAGTCAATAGGTTCACCTTCTCAACTCATTTCACCCCATAATCATTGTTTCTTTTTCCAGTGTTAGTTTTTCAGAATACAGCAGTTAGAAGTGTTCTTAAATCTGTTCCATCCCACAGCTAACAAATTTAGCCATATATTAATAAGAATTTCCAGTGCCAGAAGTTTTCCTAAACTAGAACCTTCTTGCATAGCTATTCACCCTTCATTCTTAACTCATGTCTCGTTTTATTCCAACAAGCAAGATGTTACTGAAGCCAAAGAATCCTATCAACACCAGCCTTCATTCATTCCTGAGGAATGGGGAAACACCAGCTTCAGCATTTCTTGTCCCAGCTCTCACTGTCCTTGTAAGTAACTCTGCATAAAAAAACCCAGGGCTGTTAGAATTGCATTCACACCTTATATTCATTACTGTACACTATGCTCTTCAAAATTCTGGATAACCCTGAACCTGATGCAGCATGTCAGGCTGCTCCCCTTGGCATGTCCCATTGCAGCTCTGTTATCTGGGCAGGCTTAGGCTCAACAGCACAAATACAGGGCCTTATAAGAAAAATGGGGACAGCCCTTCCACTAGGGCCTGTTGCAATAGAACAGGGGTAATGGCTTTAAACTGAGTGAGGGTAGATTCAGATCACATATAAGGAAGAAATGTTTTTATAATTTTAGTGTTGAAACACTGGAACAGGTTGGCCAGTGGGGTGGTAGATATACCTTTACTAGAAAAATTCAAGGCCAGGTTGGAGGGGCTCTGAGCAATGTGATCCGATTGAAGATGTCCCTGCTCATTCATGGGGGTTGGAGGTAGTGGACCACTAATCTAAACTATTCTGTGATGATTCCATGAAATACACTCCTCCTAACCAGACTATCAAGACATTCTCTGCTTCTGTTACCAATCAGTCTGCTATAAACAGGTGAGCTTTACAGTTTTAATAAACTTTTATTTGTCCATGCATGGATCCTAACCATAACCTTCCACTGTCAGCGAGGTAGGCTTTCCTTTACTGATGGAATCTGACAACAGCAGCTGTAAGCACTACAAGCCTTCCAGTATCCAGAAACATGCCATACTCTCAACCTTCTGGTCCTCAGCTTTTATCCTTACAGGAAACATCTCTGCATATTATAAACCAATTACATGGGCTACTGTAGCCCTTTTCCTGCAAACAACAGTTAGCAAAGCTCTTATAAGGTCCTGCTGGCAGTAACAGGAGGGTGTGATAGAAGTTCTCCTAGTTTGGGAGCACAAAGGGTTGAGCATGGAACAGTTACTCTGGAGATTTCATCATTAAGTCAGAAGCTAGCAGACTACCCTTTCCCATCAAGCTGATTTCAGGGTAGAGAAAAAGAGACTGCTTTCTCCTCTACTTCTGCTTTATCCTCCCCTTTGCTACTGGAGCCTAGGAGTCCTCAGCACGGCTTGTGAGGAATTCAAGAGGAGAGGAGATCTCATTACCATTTTGCTGCCTATTAACGAGTGAGACAATCAAGCTGTGGTAAAAAATAAATAGCTGTATGCAATTATGAGAATCGCCAGACATCTCATTTCATGTCAGGAAAGACTATTGCCTAATAGGAAGACAATATAATCCTGCTGTTGCCTTGCTCAGATGAGAGAGAAGAGCTAATTAGCTTCCACTATAGCCAGGCATGAAATTGCCAACTTTATTTTATGATAGCCATCTGAACTGTGATGTGCTCTCTGCATCTTCTCATCACATAAAAGCTGGTGTAACCAGCTTCACTACTCTAACAAAGTGCAAGCTCCTCACTAATGACCACAGGGATACTGAGGGAAATCTAAGCGAAAACAAGAGAGGGCTCCCAAATCCCAGACATGCCTCTGCTCTGGAGCCTTGGTCCCTGGCAGGACACCTTCCCACCTCTGCTCACAGCTCACCAGTGTGAGGAGATCCCTTTCAGCCAACGGCCTGGACACCACACCATTCTGCAGCCAAAGTTTCTCATCAAGTTTTGGCATTTGTTAGCCAAAGCGGGAGTTGCTGGGGACTCCAGGAAGAGCCAGCAAGCGTGAGAAAGAACATTCAATCTCGGTGTTACAGGAGGCAGGAGATTGTTTTCATAACATCTGTGGTAAGAGTATATAAAGCAATAGACAAGACTGCCAATACTTGGAACTACTCAGAAGGCAATTCTGGCAACTTCACAGATTGTTTGTAAAACAATTGGTTTCAAACTGATCCTGAAGCTAATGGGAAAGGCAACAGAGTCACTTAAGGATAAAGGTGCTGTGGTTTCTGCATTCCCTGCTGACTACTTCCACAACAGCAGCCCTACAGTGGAGTGCTCACGCTCAGGGACGGAAGTTGTGTCCATCCATCTCACACTGCTGGCAAGAACCAATGGGGCAAACCTCAACAGCTTAAACACAGCCACCTGCTGCCCTGTCTGTCTTGTAAGTCTCAGTCTCCTGAGAGCAACTCTTCCAGAGAAATTTGCTTCCTACATCCCCTCCAGGGCTGGCTGCAACTCGTCCTGCTGCCCTTCATGGCCAGACCACAGCTTGGCATTTGCTCAGCAAACCAACCGACCTGGCCATGTTGGCTGGCTCCTCAGAGCAGGGCGCTGCTCTGTGGGGGCCATTCCTGTCATTCCCTTGTCAGGGCAAACCCCACACCACCACTGTCCATCCCAGACACCTCCCTCACCTCCAGATCATGCGCCAAGGCCTCCCCCTCCTCCTTAGGCAGTTCCCTCCTACGAGTACACCTCACCTTCCAGAGGCTCCCACACTGCCCCAGCCCACCTTCCACACCACCTCACTCCCACAGGTTCATACAGACCTGGTACTCGTACATTTCCACTCAAAAACCAAACAAGACCGAAAAAAACTCTACCTTCAAAAAAACCACACACAACAGTAGCAGTGGCTACATCATTTCAGTGTCTCCACCAGTCTCTTCCCAGCCTCACAGCACACAAGGGGACACATTAGCTTCCACCAAGCACCAACATGGTACCAGTGACACACCTGCCACCACGGAGGCACTGCAGTCAAAGCCTGTGCAAAATTGTACTCAGTTCCCAGGTGACTGGGAATGCACTGGTTTTAAGGAAAGGCATCCACTGATTTCTCCAGGCAGCTTCTCTCATACACCACATGGAGCACACGTCACTGCTGCTCTGCCCTACTTTGTTCTGTAGCTCTGAAGAATTGCCCACAGGGGTCTAGAGGAGCCTCTCCAAAATACAAAGTGCTCAGGTGTCACTCTCTTTGCCCAAGTAAAAAGTGACAGGATGAGAGGAAACAGCCTCAAGTAGCACTGGGGAGTGGGGAAGAAGGGGGATTAGATTGAATACTAGGAAAAATTTCTTCACTGAAAGGGTTGGCAAGCATTCCCCAGTGTATCCCACCTCAGAAGACCAATACACCCTGGTTTTAGGTCAAAAGTTTAGAATATAGTTTTATAATCCTATTTTGTTCAATTCCAAGTCTTTTACATAATGTTTACTATGCGGTAACCACTAAGAAAACAGAAGAAATTCCTCAATCAGAAGTTATTCGACTATTTTCAGTCTGTTTAAGCAGAAGAAAAAAAAAAACAAACCCCGCACTTTGTTTTATAGGAACTTACACCCTCTAGGGAAAAACGGTTTTGCCAAAAGAATTGCCAGTCAGTGCTTACCAGAGTTAATTACAACATCATATTAAAAGAACAACTTCTTTTCGAATACTTAAGAGTATCGTGAAACAACCTCTGCCAAAATTAAAGGTCTGCACTGTGCTGGGTTATTGTTCCAGGCTGTCTGCAGACATCACTGCATGAGTTATACTATTCTGACATCATTTTGCAAGTTCAGTGCACAAAGCACATGCCTGTATTATAACATGACAGGACCTCACATTTCCACCCTAGTAAACCCTAAATAGTTTCCAGAAGTGCTATGCAGAAAATACCCAGGAAGCATGCTGGGTAAGCCATTCACATGATCACATGCTCTGGGATTCTTGCTGTCTCTGAAGAACTTCCATATGTCCAGCCTATAACTCTAAGGAGAGCAAAAAGAAGGAAAAAGTTAGTCTGGTGCACAATCCTCTGATCTCCAGCACTATCACGACTGTTGCTTTGGAGCTGGTTACCTGGCAGACAGATTCCGGAAGAACTGCAGACTGAGAACCTCCACAAAAATTGTTTGGACAAGAAGAGACAACATGGAGAAGACTTAAGGTTATGAACAGCAGATAACACTGGCCAGAGACACACAGTGGAAAAGGTCTGGCATTCTGGTGTCATAGCGAGGATCTGGGGTCCTACAGGAGGCCTAGGCCTGATGTCAGTCTGGAGTAGCAGCGTGATGGTCTCACTGTGTTGTAAACCAATAGTTCCTAACCTGGTGAACACTCACAGAATGAAGAGCAGTATCAGGATAATCCCTGAGCTGCTGCCATTGCCCAAAGAAATGGTGTGAAGGAATGGGAATTACAAACATCTGGACCCTATAGCTGGGAAGGAAAATGCTCTCTTGTTTCCTAAAGATAGGGCCTGTTGTAGTTACAGAAGTAGGTTTCCATACTTTCTGCTTAACTCTGGATTGTTGAGGACAGAGAAGTTACTCCATGCTGCCATCCATCAGGGAGAGTTATAGGAAAGAAGATACCAGAGAAAAATTTAATTCAAGTGCGTGAAAATATCATCCTTGGGGCCTAAAGCAGGATTTTCCCTCTCAGATTCCATACCTCATAGAGCATCTACATACTACTTGGAGCATGATCCTTCTCTTAAACCCCTATTTTAAATGGAGGTAATATTTTTTCCCAGAGAACTGAGAATAACTTTTCTCCAGGTACACAGCATCCAATATTCCCCTAATCCTTCCCCACAAAAGCCGAACAGCACATAAAACCCCAGTCAATTGTATTATTAGGAGCTTAGAGGAGAGAAAGCAGAAAATTTATACCTGTGAGAAGAAAGAATTCACAGCCAGAGTTACAGAATTTACTTAGGAGAAGGTAATTTCCCATGTTTGGCAGAGAAGATTCCTGTCACAAGGCAAAAAAATTGCATGAACTCTGCCAGCACACACCTGCTAGAAATTGTTTATAATGGCAAAAGCACACTTAGTACCTTACAAGCAACATTTTACTAATAGCTTTGGTTCACTAATTGCTAAGGGCCTTTTGCCAGTTTACAAGCATTTGAAGACTCCCATGCTAGTAGATTTTTACATTGACAAGCTTTTAGTATCAACCTGGTTTAAGATGTCATTCAGAAATCCCGACTGCTAACTGAGGTTTATATGTAATAAAAGGCCAAGGCTAGGGCAGAGTCCCAGAGGCTAATGGGATAGAGCCAGACCATGAATAATTCAGGGTATGTTCTCCATTTATGGCATTGAGTGGTAGCATTTGTGGGAATCCCAGGGTCCTTAGGCTTTTCAGCAGTGAGCCCCTGTGGCTGCCTGTTCCTCACTTTCCCCAACAACGTCACAGAGTCTGACACCACCACTTGCAGTCTGTCCTTTGGCAGCCAGAAACCAGGCTTTTCTGAAGTCTACCACATTCAGCCCAAATCCTGAACAAAGCTGGCAGGGACCAGCCACACCACCACACACGGGAGAATTACAGAGAAAAGAACAGCTGCCACATGTTAAATTTGAGTATGTGCCATACAGAAAACAAGATGCATTGTGACCTATCGACGTACCCATAGCCATGCTAACTAATGCAATTCCTCTTCCCTCTCCAGAAGAAAAAACACCTCATGGAAAGAATTATAGCAGCTCGTGAGTGCTTCATGATCACACAGAATGAGGAACGTCACCAGTTCATTACTAGGGGCCTTGCTTCAGGCCACAGGGCGGTCACAACTCTACTCTTGCAATATTAATTACTGGCCTGGGACAGCTACAGAGCAGCTTATTGGCTCCGCACAAAATGCTTCCATGTGCTGAGCTTCTGCAGAGGCTGGCGCTGTGGGCTTTGCTGGACAAACACTGCAGCTCCCCAGAAGCCTGAGTGCTAGTCTGATTTCTAGTTCCAGCAGCACCTCTGGAGAAGAGCTGGGAGCCTGGCCCAAGGAGCAGCAGCAGATTTCTTGCTCTCTGAAAGTCTGAGGACTTTCTTCCTGGAATCTTTTTTAGATCAGATTTATAAGTATTCAATGCCCTCTCCTTCCCCACAGACTGACAACTCAAAGGAACTAAGGATTGAGGGAAACAGGAAAAAATGGGGACAAGGAAAGAAGCATCATGAGAATTTCCTCATGCTGAACTTCCTTCTTGTGTTTCTGCTCTACCTAGCTCTGGAAACACAACTCTCACAGTAGTGGAAGACATACAACAAAATATCCAACTATGTTCTTCTCCAAGAAATGGAAGGGAAAATTATCGCTAAAAATATCAAGCATGTAGCACAAATCATTTACGAGGAGAATACATTTGTAATTACAAGTTATTTTAGCTACCCTGCTGCCAGGAGTAACTGGGAGCAGAAGGAAACGATCAGTGTCATCGTCTCATTCCCCTGGGACCAGCCCGGGCTGGGTTTTCTTCGTGGAACACCTCCCTCCAGTGGCCAAAGGCAAGTGGTTTCCACAGAGCTCGGGCAGTTGGGGACCCAAGCCGGGGGCAAGCAATTGTCCTCACCTTCCCTACTTTCTCCTTCCAGCTCCACAACAGGCTGAATGGAAACCAGCAGCGCCCTTCCCCACCTAGGGGCCATCAGGTCAGAGCTGGCAGTTTTGCCGGGAAGCGGAGCTCTGGGAAAGCTCCTGATTAATTACCACCTGATTAAAACAGGGTGCTCCAGGAAACCAACTGGAAAGGGGAGACTCCGTATGACCAGGAACACAAAGCTCTCCTCAAGCACAGCCCGGGACAGCCTAAAGGAACAAGCTGTACTCACAGATAAGATGGATCACTGCACCCTACTGTGGCTCCAGGATCCATTTAAGCCCCTCTTGCTCTGCACTCACCTGGTCAGGGTTACTGAAATCTTGACTTAGACCAGTTGCCACCAGTGTTTGCTGGTAGAACACCAGCACCTTCTCTGCAAACTTCATTCTGTTTCTTCAAACATGTACGAGGACTTAGGTCATGCTTATTACTTCCTAAAGCAACAGCTGTAAAATTCATTAGCATACTACCTTAGGTTCTTCTAGGCCATTTTAAATGTCGAGATGCACCAATATGGAGCAGGATCTGAAGGAATTTTGAGGTCTAGCTCATACCCACTTCTCAGATGCTTAGGTGAGAAAAGCAAGAAGATTTATATATTTGGTCTATCTACTTCTCAAGAGCTTTTCAGTCAAGACCAGTATGTGGTGACATACACTACAAAAAATGGCTGTCTAGCTTTCTTCCTTCTCACAGTGGCTGGGCAGGGGCTGAGGAACCTTTTTTTAAATAGCAGCCTGGAGGCAGAATCCTACTGAAGGTGAGTAGAAAAAAATTATATAGTTAAGCTAGCAAGAGCTGTATGCTCTGTGGGCATAGCAGCAAGCTTGTATGTTATCAGAATTAGTCCCCAAGGCTTATGACTTCATACTGTGCAGACTGTGCAGGTTTGAAGCAACATGTTCAAATACTTAGGAGATAGCAGGTAATTCAACGAACTACCACTTAGTCAGCTCACCCTAAAACATACTTCATAAAACAGGACAAAGTTTACTTCAGAATACAGCTCAGAAAAATTGTCACCTCCCCCTGCTGGGCAGTATCTTCACAGTCCACACTGATCTCACACATGCGCCTCAGACCAGCTTTTTGATACCTTGAACAAACAAGATGTCAGTAATCTGCATGTAAAGCAGAAAGGGGTGGAGAGGAAGCAAGGGGAAAACACTTCAATGCACAAGTCATAGGCAGAGATACATATTTTTTAGCAAAGTCTTTATTACAGAAATATTCACCCTCTAGACTTTTATATCTGTACATGCATTTCTTCCAGTAGGAAGATGTTGCTAAAAACAGACAAAAACAAAAAAGGAAATCCAGAATGGGCTCCTTTTTACTTGCTGCTCAGCATTGGCATCTGTAACTGAACAAGAATGTCACAAATAAGAACACATTAGAGAATAGACTTTGTGTTACAAAAGCTAGCAAGCTTTACTACTAGGGTGCCTTCTGCTATAGCAAAGCTCAGCTTGAAGGATCTGTGCAGGAAGGGGCAGATACCTCAAAATTGCAAAGCCTTATCAGACCTCCATACAAACCAGTTGCCCAGTCATAGCTACTCTCCCCAGTCACTGCTCTCTCCAAAGATGAGGACAGAGCAGGGACCCACTGCTGGGACCCTGATCCCCTGCACCAACCTTTCTTCCCAGAAGGAAAACCAAGTAGGTACTGAAACCATCCCCTGGAACTGCTACCAGGGTTATTACTACCTGCCCCACCCCTGACAGGACACAGTCCTGGAACCACCTCTGTAAGGCAAAGGCTCTCTCACCAAGTACCTTGTAACAGGTCCGTGGCAAGGACCACCCACTTCTGTCCCATACAGCTTCCTGATGTCAGGGTGATTGTACCATGTGTAAGAGCAGGAAATCTGCTGTGCCGCAGACACCTCTAAGAGTGAGGATTTGCACCCAGCTCTCTTACGTAAGCCGTTGGGGCAGTGTTTCATGTGCATTTCCTACTTTCTTCTGGTCTACACCACTCCTTGCTGCTGGCCACTAGCTGAATAGAGCAACGGCCCAACCATTAGCACAGAAACCTGCAGCCTGCACAACTGCAGAACCTGCTACTTCTCTGCTGCAGTGCTGGCACTTGAGGCAGAACTCAGGATGCAGCCATGGCTCCAGACCACAGTGGAGTCAGAAGAATGGTCAACTGAAATAAAAGCAACTTATCTTTGCATCCGAACTACGGAACCTATAGTGGGCACTGATAAACAGTGATATTTCCAATATACAGCATCAGCAATCCAGTCAGATATCTCCATACTCATATCTAAACCCACAGCTAACAAATTTTATGTTCATAAAGGAGCAGGGGAAGAATCAAATTAATTGTAAGCGCTATAAAGTTGGCAACCCAAGAATGCAACCAGCAGAGCCAGCCTGGGGCTGAGTCCACACTATGCAGCAGTCTCTCAAGTACCTCCAAGCTGACAGGAGCCAGCAAAGCAGAGCTAGAGAGAGAGGAAAAGGTAAAGAGGCAAATGGGAGAAACATGTAAGCGTCAAATCCAAACCCCAGGGGATCCATTCCAGAAGTAGCTGAGCACCACCACCACAATCTGCCAGGTCACACTAGGAATAAATAGGTAGGCTGGGCTCCCTCCCGGTGGCTTCTCATCACACTCAAAGGGAAGAGCTCCACTGAAGGCAAGGCATAGCTGACTCCAGAAACAGGAGAAGGGAGTGTGACAGTAGCACTCTGTATTTCAGATGAGAACCTAGGCTGGAAGATGCATAGTAGGAGCTGAATCAGGTTAACTGCAAGGGATGAGAAGGCCTAAAAAGCTTGACTAGTTACCACCACAAGTCAGTGAAGCTACCAAAGCACTGGAATCTCAACAGAATTCCTGGCTCATGGGACTTCAGGGGGGAGGTGAAAAGATGTGCAGGAGAAGAGCAAGGGGGAGAAAAGTTGTTGTATGTTAGGCCCAGTGGGTTGTAGAATAAAGATATGAATAGTATTGTTTAACATGGAGCAGGCAGCAAAAGCATTGTCCCCTCAGGTTAATTGGTGTCTCATGTGATACGAGACAGTTTAAGTTCTGCTTCTTGAAGTAGAAATAATCCAGAGGCAGGATGCAGGCAGCCCAAGGGCCCTATTGCCAGAAGATCAGGCTGTATTGCAGCTCTAACAGTTCTTAGCAGAGTGGTATCAGAAATGGGATGTCACAGGAATAATGGTCAATGGTTGGACAGTCTGGGTATGAGGCAGGAATGTTCTGTTTGCTCCTTTCTCTGTGGTGCCGTAGCTCTGGAGTCAGCCAACTCAGGACTTGGGCACTTTGGTGTAGTCTTCGCTGTGTATGTTCTTGCAAAGCGAAATGGACAGTATCATCCCCAGCAGCTGGAATAAGCACGAAGAATGGGAACAAAATCAGCAACCAGTCAGATAAGGTGGGAAGAACAGGTGATACAGGGGAGCAGAATACAGTGAACGTCTTTTAGTGACACCACACATGTGAACAGAGTTAGTCCGCAACGCAAGGCAAATGCAATAATTGGAATGACAAAAAATTGGGCTTCAGAAAGATGTGACTTCACCTGCAATCTATGTTACGGGCTTTTTAAGGCAACAAGTAGGATTTCACTAATGTGGGATTTTGCTTGCCTCAGTATTCTGGTTCCAGAATTGCCAAGAGTCAGATGCAGCAGGAGGAACCACAAGAAGACAAGGCTTTGTTTGATTTTTAATCCAATCAACAAAAGCAGCAGTTCAAAGGTCCAGGCAGACACAACCAAGAGCTAGAACTGCACTGCCATTAAACCAGGTGTCAATTGCTTGAGAAAACATCTTTGCCTTTAAAAGAGTCTCCATGATAAGACAGTATAGGTTCATGTCAGGAAGTGACTTACCTCTACAACAGCAACACCAGTGCAAACCCCAAGAATGATACCAAGGTTGTCCTTCAGCCACTGCTCTACACCATCCATGCATCCCTA
Source organism: Rhagologus leucostigma (assembly GCA_013397725.1). Taxonomy (NCBI): domain Eukaryota; kingdom Metazoa; phylum Chordata; class Aves; order Passeriformes; genus Rhagologus; species Rhagologus leucostigma. The sequence continues at coordinate 3,021,501 of VZTD01003430.1, read as the reverse complement.
TAGAGAAAACACGGCCACAAAGAACAGAAGCATGTATCTAAATATCTCAAAACTGAAAATCCGTAATGTATCTTTGCATGCAGGAATCATCCCAGTTACATGCTACACCATGTTTCATGGAAGCTTTTGCAAAAAAGGGCAGGATCCCTGTCACCCTGTCCCCCCTCGCTCCAAATTCCACAGGTACTTCAAGCAATAAGGACGTGAAAGAAGTGCTCTAAATTTTCAGGAGAACAAAGACAAGGCTGCTTCAGTGGAAGCTTCACAGGGCCCAGACACACCCACTCACCTGCTCATGAACAGGCCAGTCAGCATATGTTGCAGTGCCATTGACAAGGTCATCCAGAACACAGAAACCTCTTCCTTCCACTAAGTCCTTAGATCTATTGGAGCAGGAGCATGGATACTCAGTATTGCTTTTGTTCCTAAGAATCTCATTATTTTCCCATTCCTTTGCTCCAGTCCAGCCACAGCAGGCAATCTAATAATGGGAGAGAGATCATTACAGTCTTACACTTTGCACTGGCAAGATAGCTGCACATGAAAATAAGCAGGTAGAAGTACTAAGGAGCTCTCCGCGTAGCAACAACAGTCAGGCCATACAGTTTGAATTAATTAGCTGCACTAAACACCACCCTGGTTACCTATATATAGAGCTGGCCAGAAGACAGGGACATTATTTCCTACCAAAAAGAGTCACTCTGCTAGTAAAACAAGAGTTAAAGGGCCCCGGGTCTCAGGTGTTGCCCCGGGGACAGCAGCAGCCACCGCACGGTGGCGTCCCCATGCCACCAAGCCCCAGCACATCACTGCGTGCCAGCGCCCGCCTGAATGCAGTACGGACCAGCTGGAATATGGGATGGGGAAAATTTTCCATCCAAAGAAACATTTACATTCCTACAGAGCTACGTGATAAAACCCTATTTGCTGGAGCAGAAAGCACATCGGGACGTCTAGCAAGGAGTACAATCTTGGGCACGGATCCCAGTGCTTGCCCAGTGGTACAGAGCAGAAAGGCTGTCAATGTTGAGGTAGAAGTTTAGGGAAAATACTTTAGGGAAATCCCTCTCTGCTCAGAAAGGAAAAGTAATGCTTCTGCTATAACAGAGACAAGATGCAAACAGCTGAACATCCACATCAGGACAAGCATTTGGTTTCCAAAAGTGTTGTGAAGACCCAGTCTCCAGAAGGAACTACCTCTCCCTCACAAGAGGTTTGGACTTTTAATTCCTAGACTGGTTTACAGAACCCCATCCTCTTTCAAATGCTAACTCCAGTGTGTGAGACGAAGGAGACTCCTAACACTCGACTCCTCCATCTCATCTCTGCAAAACATTTTTCTTCTGTTCCTACATAAAAGAAGGGCTCAAGCAGGAGCCTCTCTCCACAGTAGACTCAGGCTTCTCTTGATTTCACTACCAAGAAGTTGCAGCTACAGTGACAAAACACACATAAATCATTCTCCAAGGAGGAGAAATATTGCAGGTCAGTGTTTTGCAGACCAAAGAACAGACAGAAGACAAATGCTGTTACTTGTACTTACTACACATCAGTCCCATGCTGGGCATGTATTTAACCATAACAGCCAGCCAGCTCTCAAGCCTGTGGTTTGGCAGTAAACAGCTGTCATTACTCCAGTGTGCTTGACTACTCTCTAGCTGCTCAAGTGCTGACCCTGATGCTAAAACAGAAACCATGGGCAGTTGGATGGCTCCCAAGGACACTGATACTTGCAGAAGAACCATCACAATAAGGAAGCAACATGCACCAAGTAGTAAGGCAGGTGGTGCTGCTGACTTGCCTGGCAAGAAACTAGGGACTTTTTGCTACAAAAATCATGTGCAAAATGTTTTTCATACATGTTAGTTAGTATTCAGGAGGTACTCAGCAGACAAATAGAAGTGTTGGAGTGCCATTTGGTAGGCTGGATACATTAGGGCATGCAGCCAACTCTAACACCCAGCATGCAGGAACGGGTCAGGGTCTGACATAGAAGCAGCAAGCAAGACCATTTTCTAGTCTGCAGGCACCAAACCTCACAGGCCACTTTGTAGATCAGGCAGATCAACATGCAATTGTTGTTTCTCTGTCCTCAGTCTAGCTTTAAAGGCCATTGCCTGCACTGACAAATAGCATCATCTACCTCTTGCTGCCCCCCAGAACTCACCTGTGTCTGCACATAGTCCCATGCATCTTGCGAGTTCCTCTTATCTTCATTCGAAGGGTCATAATCTTTAATCAGATCTACAACTATGTTGGAGAACTCAACTTTCAGCTGGCAAGAAAAAAAAAGAGGCAGGAGAGTTAGATTATCAATTCTCGTAGCCTTTTCTTTGGTGTTTCAGATACATATACAAAGCTACAGTTATTCATAAAAGCTGACTGCAAAAAGTTAAATACAGATAAGGACAGCAGCTTTGCTGCTGCAACAGCCAAAGCACCAGCAAGTCCTTGCCCAGGCACAGAGAAAGGCTACAAACCTGATGAGCAATATGGAAACAGAACTGGGTATGGTTATCCTGCTAAGACACAGGCTGAATGACTAACTGCCTGCCCCAGACAAGACAGATGTGCAAGGTAAGTGCAAGCTGAAGGATAACACTGCCTTAAGGGCTCACAGGTTATGTGTTTCTAACCTCATACTGCAGGCAAGACCCTGCTCCAGAATCTCAGCCACTGTGGTTCATCTCCACTGCTCAGGGAAGGCGTGAGCCACTCTGCTCCTGAATGCAGACAGGCTTTCTGATATACAGCTGGTGGAAACTTGCCTTTTTCACAACGTGTTGATCTACCTCTCCCCAAACTCCCACAACTGCTGTTTCTATATTAAGACAGGAAGTATTACAACTACCTAAACTGCTCATTAACAGTCTTATCACAAAGCTCAGGTGTATCAAATCATCCCTTCACCACCAGTCCTTTTTCAGAGATATTTACAACACCCTTCAGTTTGATGAGAGGTGCAAGCTATTACCTGGCAGACTCCTTCACCTTCTTCCTCCCACCTCCTTCTGAAGCTCTTCTTAACCAGCCTGTATATAAGGACTGCTAAGGACAGACCCAGATTCACAAGAAGTTGGAGAAAAGTGTCATTAGACTGCCTGAGGGATAGCATAGAGTTACATCACCCTGAGCACTAGAGTGTTCCCATTCTACATATTACCTTTTTGACTGTGGTGCTACAGCATATTTCAAATCAGTGGAAATGGGTTTTCTCTTTTCCTCTACTATCAGGCATTTTCAATGACCATGGCAAATACCAGGACATTCAGCAAGAGGAAGCACTGCCTACTGTTGAGAGAAGCTTCTCTACATCAGCAACTCTTCTTCCTAGGAAAACTGCAGCTCAGTTCACTGAGATCAGCTATGTCAGGCCAGACAGATGGGAGCTGCATGATCTTTCTTCTCATGATGTCTAGCTCTTCCCCTTTTAATTACTTCACTTCCCCTTTTCCTTGCCTTCAAATCAAGGCAACCTGACCTGGTTCTCACTAATGAGATTGGCCTTGGCTGCTGCCGTAAGCCTTATCAGTTACTGAACCTCTTGAGTTCCCATCCTGACCCCTCCCACACACTGCTGCTCCACATGCAGAGGACAGCTGGGTTGGTTTTCCTACCCTGGGCCCGTCTAACCCCTTAGCTATTGGGTCAGATGGAGCCTAATGTCAATTCTGCAAGAAACCCAGGACCCCACCACAAGCAAAGACAGGACCTGAACCTGATATCGCCAATCACAGCTACATAGGGAAGCTGTATGTCTGCTCTGCCCTTACTCTTACAAAAGAACAGGCAAGAAGTCTTGCAAACAGCTTTTGTTTCAAAAAGTGAGGCATTTAAAATTAAGGAAAAAAAATCAGGCATTCCTAGGTGTTTCAGCAAGCAATCTGAGAGAGGGGGAATATTATGCACGCAATGGCACAGCTTTGGAGAGCACACACACAGGAGGCTTGCTTGTGAGTTTAACCCGCAGAGCAGCCCAAAGGGAAAACACAGGCACCTGCAGCTGTTCACCCTGAAGCACCTGGCAGAGGAAAACTGAAAGAGCAACAAGCTAGAGAGTCACATGGAACACTTAGGCTTTCAACATCCTCACCATCTTCACCCAGTTAAAGCTATCGGGACTCAGTACTGTGTGACACATGAATGCTTCAGGAAATGGCTACCCTTGCTTTCAGGGCTTCCCGCTCCTTCCCAGCTCTAGCAAGCCCAGTGTTGGAAGGCACAATCCTACCACCTCAAAGCAGGAGCACCTAGATCCTAGGCACCAAAGCCACAGCTCACTGCCAGAGAGCAGCAAGGCTGTCAGTCTCCCCATCACATGGGCTACTGAAGAGGAAGATGGGGAAAGCAGAATGCCAGAGGCAAGAGCAGGTCTTTGATCACAGAAGAGATTGTGCAGGCTTCTTCCCCGATCAGACTCTGTCAGTCATCTATCATGTCCCTGTCAGATGCAAGCTAGATCCTTCCCTCAGCATTTATTAGCATCTAGCCTGCATACGAAAATAGGCTCAAAAAACCAGGAGGGAGCTCTCCTCTGCCTTGTCACTTCAGATTCTGAAACTCATGCATTGTCCGTAGCCCAAGACAAGTTGCTGCATGCAATCACACAGGCCTGTTTGCTGCAAACAATAGCTAGCAAGTAGGGCTATTCCCAAAACACCACTGCTCTCCTTTACTCAAGGCACTTAGAGCCAAGCTGAACAGAACTGTGTGAACTAGGCCAAGAGAGAACTTGCCCAGGCTCTCACACATTCAGGGGCTTGTGATTCACTAGATTTAGGTGAGTAGCAACATTCAGTTCAGGAACTAGAATATCAATTGCAACATTTGTGATGTTACTATTTTGTTGTCCATAAAAAAATCCCCACCCCACAGTTTCAGTCACCAACAAATGTAGGGAAATGAACGTTGCATCAACATCCTCCCAGAAGTACTGGGCAATTCCAGTCTGAAGGGGCATTCCTCTAACAATGCCCATGGGAGAGGCAAAGCAGCAGCGTTCCTGTCAGAGGCTCAGCCTTTTACAGTTACAGTAACTCTATTTCAGTGTACTTTCATATGTCCATGTGGGGGAGGATTTTGACACAAAAAAGGAACAGATATGCCAACAATAACAGCAAGCGAATCCATACAAATAAATACTTCAGTTACAAGTGAAGGAGTGAGTATCACCTTGCTACATTCTGGATCTGAAATCCTTTCCTTCACTCTTGCTACTCCTTGTTTTATATCTAACCAAGTTCCTGAAGTCAGAAAGAAATAAACACAAAGAACACAATAGGTATCTAGGGACTGGCTGTTGAGCAGTTTCAGTGTGCCTCACTGTGCTCCAAGCTGCCCTGGGATGACGTACAGCCAGTGAAGCAGAGCGACTCGCACAGCAGCACTGAAGTGCAGCCCCAAACCACTGTGCTGGAGGTTTCAGCCGAGACCTTCGTCAATTTTTCTTAGTGCTCTAGGCAGGTGCTTTGCAGGATCCCTAAAACAGAACAGCTCTAGAAGAGCTTTTCCATTAATTTTGTTCATTAGGGACGGAACAGGAGCATCTGTTCAAAGCCCAGCTTCCCTGACCATTCTCCCAGATCTGTACAAGTGATGATCTCAGTCACAGCAGCTCCAACACCTACGCAGAACAACACCCAGCACTTTTAAACTCTCCCTGGTCTGATGAGGTTTAAATGAAGAGCTACAGCTTAAAAGCTGGAGTTTCCTAGTGTAGATTGGCAGCTGGAGGAGAAATGCTAACAGAGGTATAGAATTTCCTGGTCTGAAGACATATTTCCCCATCGCAGGGGAATGCCCATCTTCACACCTCCACATCTGAATTAGTCAGAGCTGTTTGTTGAGAATCATCTTTACACACCACTTTTAGTCACTGTTTTAGTTTCTCCCTCAGCTTCTGCCAGCCCAGAGAGCAAGCTACAGTCACACCACATTTGGCAAGGAACCCAGCCAACAGCTGCTCACAGTCACCACAGTACAAAGCTCAGATCAGTTATGCTGGGGACAGGCACCTTCCTCTTGCCCTCAAACTTCTGCATCAGGCCCCATCCATAACTTCCTCAACCACTCTGCTTTCTGTAACCATCTAGCTAAAGGGCTGGCTGAGGAGAGGCAAGCAGAGCCATACAGTGGTATAGATATACAGTTACGTAGCGAAGGACAGGGTTACCCACAACTGGTACCAGAAACCAGTAGTGACCCCACAGCTGTAACTTGTTCCCACTGCATAAATGGGGCTCCCAGTTTAGCTGTCAAGTAGCTGAAGGCCTGACCAGGCACTGCCTTGGCCAGGGAACCTATAGCCAGGACGGATTGTTGCAATGCACTTAGCTAGCTCAAAAATTATTCCCTTTTACACTACAAAGCATGTTGGAGCTCTAGAAGCACACACTGTGAAACTGCCTTCCTGACAAAGGGATCCATTTCAAAATATTAAACCACTTGGCTTTAAGCTCCCGCTGTAGAACAGAAACCACCAGATATTTGGGTTTGCTCCTAGTGAAAGAGGACAGCTCTTCCAAGAAGAGTTCTACACACTGATGCGGAAAGACTGAAAGGGCAGAACAAGGAAGTAGACCAGTCAAAAAAGCGCTCAGGCTGGTAACTCCTCAAGGCACCAGTGATGGCAACATGGTAGTAACCACTGCTACTACATGCCCAAATAGTTGTCTACAGCAGGATCAAGAGGGGGCGTGGTCTAAAGCATTTCAGGACTTTTTTTTTTTCACTGTTCCACTACCGAAAAATAAAGCCTGCATACCAGATAAAGCTTCATAATCCTTGAGAAAGCAGCACTATTGAGGCAGATACAGAAAACTGAAACAGCAAAGCTATTAAACTGGGGTAGAGAAAAGGAGAATCCAGTTATGCCTGCCAACAGTATTGCCCAGTTTGGAAGAAAGAATTCCTAGATATCACCCTTCTGCCAAACCAAGACCAAGGAAAAGACACACAGTAATAAAGACTTACCGTTTCTTTCTGGAAGTAGATGACCAGTGCAGCAGCAATCTGAGTTAAGAGGATTATCATCAGGCAGGTGAAGTACTGGAAACAAAAAACAATAGGTGACCACTATCAGTCTTCAGAAAGGTCTGTACATAAAAGTTACTATGATTCATATACAAGAGAAATCACAACATTGAGCTAACACCTTTTTGCCCACAGACAAACTCTGCTATCAACAATGCTTTCCCAGGAAAAGGCTTAAGTACAAGCACCAGTGTCAGACCAGTGCACTTCAGCACTTCTCCCATCAGGTCAAAAGAAAGGCTTCAGGAAGGAAAAGATTTACAAGCACTCTCTGCATGTGTCATTCCAACTGGGACTCTCTCTCCCATGTCCAACTCCTTTCCCAGACCATTGTGGCCTCAATCAATCAGTTGGACTCTGCCTACCCCGAGCCTCAACAGAAAAAAAAGAGTCAATTTTACAAACCTGATTTTTGTTTTTTTTTCTTAATCAATTACCTTTTTTAAAAATGCTATTTAATTTGTTTGAGGATCTAAATCAAGGATTCACCAGCAAACTGCTGAGGTTACTTTTAAATGGTGGCAGCTACTATTGTTAGACTAGGAGATGCTCCTAATACCAGGACACACAATGTGTGCCATGCTTGGTTTCCAATACATATGTGCTCTGAATAAGCCAGAGTCAAGTAGCAGGCTGAGGTGTATGAAGCCGGTACCATCTCACCCATCATGGACAGAAAACTTCCTATAGATTAACTGTTTCAAGAGAGGTCCTGATACATAGGACATTACTAGTCGGGTCTCTCTTGACTCTTGCGCTTTCCACAGATGTAACACAGCAGGACACTGTCACTGTTCCTCTTTTCTTTCACTGCCCTTGGAACTTGCTCTTCCACCATTAAGAGCACAGTGCCAACTGGGAAGTCAGCGTAAGGAGGACAGGGTACACTTCTCAGCTGGCAGTCCTCAACCCACTCTGTGCAGAAAGTGTCAGTGACATCCTCTCTCATTCAGAGTTATGAGCTCATTATCAGTAACGTCTGAGGAGTTCTGCTGCAGGCTGCTGACTGCTGGAGAATTTAATGTGTGCAAATTAAGAACTAGATCTAAATTGACCTAGCAGAAATAACATCCCCAGGAGACCAAAGCTCCATGTCCAACAGATATTTTGCAGGAGAGGTATTAAAGCTTGGTTCTACAACAGGCATGAATACTCTCACCAGACCCAAGAGACATCGGATTTCATTGACTGCTCCAAGACAGCCCAGCAACCCCATCAGCATGGTGAGCGCCCCAACACCGATGAGGATGTAGGCACCAGCCTTCAGGGAAGGAGATGACATCTCTGTAGGAGCCAGGAGAGGGAAAAACATTAGCTACTGACAAAAAATACATCTGCCATCATCACTGATAGAACTGTGTCCATATCTACTGATAATTGTCTTTGTCTGCTCCAAAGGGATTGCACAGAGGTGTGTTGAACATGGTGACAGAAAGCTGCTTCTGGGTGCCTTCTGATGAAGGTAGACTTAAAAGCCATCCTGTAGATCTCCAGAGCCTGGAAGACTCAAGGTCACTCCAAACAAATGAACCTTGTTTGGAGAAAGTTATCTCCTTACTGGAATTTTACTCCCTCATGAATGCACTTCTAGTAAGATAGAAGATGATCTACTCTACAACTACTGTTTATTTGCTTCAATTCCCTTTGCTATCTTCAGGGAAGCTTTCTTCCAAGTCCTAAACCCCCTTTTTGGATAGCTTTTTCACTTTAATGCACTATTTCTTGGTGTAGCCATTCTGTTTTCACTTATCCACTTACAGTCAACACTGGGACACACTAACTCTGTGGAGTGAAACATGAAACAAGCTACAGCTAGCGTTGAGCACAGATGATGTGACAGGTTACTTAGCAAGTCAGTGCTGAACAGCTTGTGGCCAGGCACTTACCACAGGCTGCTGCAGCACCTGTGCACGACACCCTGCAAACAGATGCTATTCCAGGATCAAAACAGATATAATGCCCAAATTAGCTACTTTTACAAATCTTCCTAGCTATCCCCTGCTATTGTCTGTAATGTCTGCGCTTTTGAATGCTCAACAGTTTTTCAACCAAGTTTAGGTCAGGTTATTTCAGGCATGCTGGTGCTGTCAGCCCTCTCCCCTTAGCACTTACTACTGCAAGCAACAGAAGAAAAACTCTTACATTTGAGTTGGTCAGCAGACTATTTCTTGCAGAACAGGATTGGAGAGAGCAATCATTACAGCACAAAAGTTGAAGAGATACTCTGTCTAGAAACAGTAACTAGAAACCTCATTTGTCATTAAAAGACATTCCTAAATCTGCAAATTGCAGTGTAGGGGAATTCTGGATGTCCAGTGAATAATGAAAACAACATTCTCAGAGCTCAGCATTTAGTTTCCTGAACTAAGGAAGTCTCAGGAGGCAAGCTTCCTCTGAGCTCCTCCTGAAATATGTTAAAGGAGAATAATCAAGCCCAGACTGATACTCTCCCCCCTAATACATACGTCCCCTTGCTTCTGATCCCTGGCACAAGTCACCAGCTTCCAAGTTTTTTTCCCTAAAACATGCTGAACAGAGGAAAATTCAGTTATCAAGAAGTGAAGCAGATCCATTTGCCACACAGGTCACTTCAGCCTTGATTAATTTCCAGGCCAGACTCTCCCTGTCTGGGCATATGCCACAAACCCCAGGATCCTGCTTCCTCACCAGCCCTGTGACTCTTGCTGTACAGGTTACGTGCTGATACTGCAAAGCATTTACAGAAGCAGCAGCCTTACAGGAGTGACCTTCACAAATCTACCCTATTCCCTCCCTCAAAATCAGCTCAGCTATCATACAAGTCAGTGTTCAAGAGACCAGGTTGCAGCCCCTCCACAGTGCTAGAAAGCAGTTGCTTCATCAAATTCCCACTAGAAGAAAGAAAAAGGTATTGCCAACTCAAAAGCCCCTTGGAGAACTGACAGTGCCAGGGGACAGGAGCCACACTTGCAGTTCTCATCTGCAATAGTCTTGTCTTGCAAGAGAAGGCTCTGAGGGCATTCAACTCCTGCTTGTTTGCTGTCACTCCGTGTTTTTCCCTGCGCTGGGCAGGCAGCCAAGCAAGTACAACAGGCTCCTTTGGCAGCAGCTGGAGTGCCCTCCCTGGTGCCTAGGTTACTAAAGCAGAGGGAAAGAGGGGCAAGGCATGGGAAAGGAAGTGAGGGGGCAGGGAGAGAGCTGATACTGGAAATCTCCAGGAAGGAAACTAAATCCCTAAATGCTCTGTTAGCAGAGATTCTGAGTAAAATGGGAAGAAACAGAGCCAAGTTCAGGGACTTCTCCCTCCACAAGTGGCTGTAACACTCACTAAACTGAGGGAATCAGCTGCTGTTTAAGCACACTGGTACTAAGCACACCTCAGACTGTGAGGGGTACTGCAAACAGCCAGGCCACAATAGGCTCCTTTTAGCCTGCGCATATTAAAAGTTTGTTTCTGTTCATGCCCCCACTTTATTAACCAACACCCCTTGTTGTGCTTCTTGACCTTCTAGTGCTGCAGGAGCAAGCCAGATGCCACAGCACAAAAGCAGAGTAAGGAGCAGTATCTGCATATGCAGTATTAGCAGGGGTGTCTTCTGCACCCAGCACCTTCCAAACCAGGCCAGAGTACTCAGCAGGACTTGGGAGATAAAGCCCTTTGCAGAATCAGTGTAGTTGGGAACAGGGCTATGAATGCCATTACTGTTCACTCCCCATATGCAGGCAGCCCTCCTGCATTGTCTGAGGCTGCTGCCCAACTCAGCAATTCTGGAGGTAGTGACAACAAGTAACCAGAGCCACCAAGCAGAAAAGTTTGAAGCGTTTCTAGGAAAAAGCTCAAAGGAAGTGGAGCTTGTGAAAGGTGGAACTGAGATACTTATTTGGTGCAAGTCCACTTACAGCCCTGCAAAGCCCAGACTCTGCTAAGCCAGCTCAGTTTTTTGGTTTTTGCAGAAAGCAGACCCTCTGTTAAGACTCAAGTCAAAGTTTGTTGCTGACTTCAGGGAAAAGAAGTTAAGCCCCTTGCACAACACAGAAAGCCTCTGATGCCCAGGGTAAGTCTCTTCAAGTGTATACAAGAGTATGTTTTAGAAGTCAAAGCACTAAAGATTTCACACAGCCACACCTCCAAATCTGCATCCTCCACTGCTTAGGAACAAACATACCGTCTACTTTCAATGTATATGAAGCATCAATAAAATCAGGTACTTACTTTCTTTGGCATTTAAAACATTCAAATTGAAATGGATCATTATAGAAAGAAAGCAGTGGAGGACTCGCACAGCAAAACTGCATTAAGGCATTGGAGGCCTTTGCACATGATGGTAATAAGGAAACCACTGTGGAAACACAGAGCATGCAGTGAAAATAGGATGAAATACTAGTCCCTGTGTTTAAGACAAAATATTTGGATTGCTGGTTGAAGAGGCAATGGTCTCACTCAGCCTGGCCCTGGTGTTTCAATCCACAAGACTAGGAGGAATGCTGTGTTGCCAGGATTGCTCCCTTTCACCACGTCCCTGATAACAATCCCATCTTGCTAAACACCATGTTACTGCTCAGGCCACAGACCATGCACAAAAGTATTGCTATTCCTAACTACACCATGGTCAAACACAGCCTCAAAGTAGAATCAGTTTAGAAAAAGAAGGAAGATGAAGAAACACAGTCTTACGTAGAACTGCAATGAAACTGGTTTTGTCGGCCAGAATCCATATTCCAAACCCCAGGATCACAGCACCCAGAATCTGAAAGAGCAAGAACAAAACATACACGGCTTTGTGTAAGTTATAAGCTTAGACAAATAAGAGGAGGCAGTCACTATTAACCATACTTCCAGACTAAAAACAATCATTCTTTTGCTGTTCCCACCCATCTCCCCTACGGTACTCCTCCCAGAGTAAACAGGATTAGCACAACTCCAGGAAGAATGCCTCAGCCAACTGCACAGGAGCCCCAAGATCTGCTTGGCAGTTTTTTCACACAGTATTTTCATAGTACATGATGTTGTATAGGAGGACCATTCAAAACAGTCTGAGGAAGAGACACCCTGATGCTAGAACACTGCTGTCAGAAGCAAAAGGTAAGTGCATTGCTTCTGTGAAGAACCAAGAAAAGACAAACACACATGATTTTAAATGTTTTTATTTTAATAGAGAAACCCATGACTCTAAGGGCCAGGCTGGAAGATAGCTGACAAAGGATTAGATATCTGGCAGCTGGAACCTCTCCAGGCAGGAAATCTTCAGCTTGTCAGGCTCTGTTACAATGTTATGGCCTCAAACCACAAAGACAAAAATCCAGCAACAGGTTCCCTTGAGCAAAGTGCTTCGCTCCTTCCAAAGCCAAGCTTAGGCATTTCGGCTTGGCCCCCACTTTATGCCAGAATACCTCAGCCCTCCAAGCCAACACATCTGAGCCCCAACAGAGTCAAGAGTTATGAAACATTAGCCACGGCCTCTGCCTTGCTCACCACACAGTCTTATCTAGGGCAAGGATTAGTAGAGCAATACGTCCCTGTGAGGACTCAGCTGAATCCAGACACTGAATTCAGTAGTCAAGCAATGCATACATTTTCCCATCTCACTTTGAAAGGTGGGGGGAAGCATGCTCTGTTTTAGCCTTCAAGTATCAGCAAGTCTTCAGGTCTGATAAGAAGCTGAAACTCGTGCTGTTCAGCCAACTAGGACTGGAAAACACTTGTGGGAAGGTCTAAAACAGGCTTTGAAGAAACAAGGAGTGGACAAGAACTGCAAGTGAACTCCAAGCAGCTGTTCTCACATACAGCAGGATTTCAAGATAGGATGAAGTGAAATAAACTAACAGGGCTAAAAGAGAGATTGCAATTCTGTGCTTCATTAGATAATATTCTAATACTTGGGAGACAAGGAAAATGCCAAACCACTACCTGAAGCAAGCTGGCAGAGGGTTGTATGGACAGGCATTGGCTCCACATTTTGAAAGTTTACACTAGGCTTCAGCTCCTCATACAAAGAAGCTTTTCTGAACAAAGATAAAGCCATAGTCTGAAATAAGCTGCTTGCAAGCTTTCCTGTCTTGGCAGAAGGTTCAACGTGTAGTTAGCTCTGGGGACAGCATTAGAAAGTAATCAAGCAAGTTCCCACCTATGAAGAGCATACTGACTCAGCTTCAGAAAGCATGTAGCTGTTGTATCCCAGAAAAAAAGAATTCCCCCTTGCCTTTTGTCCCAACATGCTGCACCCACAATGCTCAGTCTGCTGATCAAGCTAGAAAGGCCCCTTGAACATGCAACAGCCAGGACACCTAAAAAATTCCTCTCAAACTTGGCAGTATCAAGAACTGCTGAATTGACAGTTTAAGGCAGTCTCACATTTAAACTATAGTTTTAATAAACATTTGTCTTAACAAAGATGCAAACCAGGTTGTATGTGACATCCCTTTTGGTTCACTGACCCTGAAATGTCACCTAAGTTTTGCTGTTGCTGACAAAACACAGAAGGGCTGCTAAGCAGAGTTCCTGGGAAGTTACTTGTTATGAGGTGCTCAGACTATCCAAGGCCTGTTTTCACTCTGATCTTTGCTCCACTCCACAACTTGTGCATTTGCCAGGAGCCAAAAACACTGCAAGGGGAAGGCAGGGAGACAATAACCACAGGGAGAAAATACTGTCCCATTAACAAAAGTATATTTACTTCCTAGGAGGATAGTATCTCTGCTCAGCATCTTCAGGAGTTTGCACTGCATACCAAGGCTGCTTCTGCCACTGGCTTGGCTTCAGACCCTCCATAGACAAAAACCACATCTGCTTTCCACGGAGTTTAATTCCTCTACTCCACTGCTGTTAACTTCTGTAGTGGGGAACACGTCTCCCCTCCTCCCTGAGGGGTGGAGGTTTCACCCCCAGTTTCAGCAAAATCTCCTTCCACACCAAGCCAGAAGGATGCAGATTCCTCAAGACAGGGTCAGCAGATTCCCACAGAGAGCTAGCCAAGAGGGGCTTGGAAAAACTAAGCTGTGATGGAGCTGACTCATCTTTCTGGAAAGAGCAGCTGGGGGTTCCCAGCTGTCCTTGCCCAGCACTGCTTTCCTTCACGCTCGGATTGTGTGACGTAACACTGAGCCTGGCACAGGGGCCAACAGAAAGGCTCTAAAGCTCCAGGCTTTGCTTTAGGTAGTAGCCTTCTGCTGCATTTACTGAAGGGTTAGAAGTAGGACAGACAGTTATATATTCCAAACAAATAGTTTCCAGAGACTGTTAAATTTGTGTCACAGAGCTGTTTTCCCTTTAAGGAGAAGCATGTGCTGCAGCACGTGTCTGCTAGCCAAGAAGGTAGATGTGTTAAATTCCGATTAGGAAACGAAGATTATACTCCAAGCTTATCCGGTATCTTTCCTAGCAAGCAGGCAGGCAGTCCAAGTAACCTTCTTCCCTTTAACCAAAGCAGGTCAAACCCTTCCCTGAAGTAAGGCTCCAAGACTGCAAAATACCACTAAGTCCCTGAACTACTTCAGCTATAGCAAGCAACCTTCTCATAGACCTCGAGCTGTAGAGAAGTGCTATTTCAATGACTAACCTCTAAAAAGAGTCACCGGCATGTCTCTAAAGGCTTCAATCACCAGCAAGGCTCAAGAACACACTTTAGACAGCAAGGGCTGGCCTGCACAGGGTGCAGTCACATAGGTTCAGCTCAAGGCCCAGAGCAGACACAGGGTTCTGTCAGCAGCATTAGTGCTCACCTTCGCACAAGCACTCTCCTCACCAAAGATCAGCAGCTTTAGGAAACCAGCACAAGGCATTCAAAACCTGCCTGTGCTGACAGCTCACAGCAACTCAATACAAGCAGTTTCTCTGCTAGATTAATATTGCTCTACCACACTGTACAAGCTCAAGAATCACCAACTACCCTCCCCAATTCAGACCTCAAACAACAATAATGGAAAAAGGTCTCAGGTCAACGACTTCCTATGAGAGGGAGGGAGTAATGTCTGCCACCTTCCTCAACATCTGGCATGCGCAAAAAGCGTGCTGTCAGTCAAGACAGCAGCATGTTCAAAATCTTCACTCTAGAGAAGTATCAAGCTCAGCCAGAACACAGTGGCTTTGGAGACCTCACTTCGACAGAGCGGTCCGAGGAGAACACAGCGCCTGTGCTGCACAGCAGGGTTAAAGAGCTCATTTAAACCAGCTTCTCCCTTCAGTCAGCACAGAGCTTCTCACAATACATCCTACCCTAAAGTTCTTACTCTCCAGGTCCAGCTCAGTGAACCAGATCAGTTTTCCACAGGAGGAAAGGGGGCTGGGTGCTACACCAGAGGAGTTGGCTCGGAGCAGCGTGTGCACAAGACAAACAATCACTTGCCACCCAGACAGGAGTTCTCAAACCTCTCCAGGACCCAGAGAGGGATTCAGCACCTGCCATCCTCACGGTCTTGCAAAATATAGGAAAGTGCAGTGTGGATGTGGGTCAGCCCAACAAAGCAGTTCAACTCTGCCTCCTGAGAGCACATCTATCCCCACAGGCTGCCTGCAACCATGCCTAGCTCAGCAGAGCAGGGAGAGAAAAGTAACATGGAATAGAGATGTCACAATGACCACTGACAGCATACAGCAAAAACAGTGACAGTGTTGTAAGGTACTACAGTATTTCAGGCTGTCATCTTCCTCCTTTCCTATACACTAGGCTGGCTTTCTTGAAGAGAACTTTCTCTACACAGAGATTAGCTAATGAACTCAGACCGAGGTTCAGGCATAAAGGAAAATTAGACAGTGCCCAGATACTGGGCTTCAGCAAGAGTCAAACACTGTCTTAACAAATACAGGTCTGCTTCCCAAGGTAGATTGGTTGTTAAATGCTGCTTAAAATTTATCATTTCTTCAAGAGCGGACAGAGACTGGATGCTGACATCTGCCAAGGAGTCCTGCACTAGTAGGAGGACAGGCCTGGACTCAGATGATTTTTCCTACCTTTAAAGTGGACTAAGTCATACTGAGAAAGACCTAGTGGCACTTGAAATACCTCTCCTCTCCCTGCCAAGAACCTTCCCCATGGATACTCTGAGCAACCCTGACTTCGGACCATTAGACCACAGTTAACTACTCTTAGGATGGAAGTAAACAGAGAGAGCAAAGAGCAAGCACAGTAAGCCAAGGGAAACCAGATCCAGATGTGCCTCAAGTTCATCCTGTGTGCTACCAGCACAGTGCAGCCATGCAGGAAGCAGGAGTGAAACTGTGTGCAGGGACAGAGACCAGAAAGCAGTGCTCACCTTATCATGCATGATTCACTTCCCTCCCTCCTCTCCCAGTCTGACCCTTCCTTTCCCTTACACACCGCACAAGGGATAATGATATCAGACAGGCTATTTTCTTGCTGACATGTGGAAAGCTGAAACCTTGCACTTCCCCACTACACCATTCCACTACAAGAAAGCATCACTGACAGTACCATCACCGTCCACAGGTCACACAATATCTAAGCATCAGAAAGATGCGTGCAAGAATGTGTGTGGCCCTCCCAGACCCAATCCGTTCCAAAAGGAGTTCATCTTTTGCTAAGCCTCACACTTGAAAATAACTGCACCCAGTGGGCTGTTTTATTTCCCCAGACAAGCCTGTCCCGGTCTCCACCACCTCCCAACTCCATTTCAAACACGAGACTTGGACTAATTCATCTTGTTACAAATCAAAACCAACCTTTGGGACTCAAACAAAATTAGAGCTGTTCTTTGAAGCCTGCCTGGCCTATTTAGGAGGGCACTGCCATTACTTGGCAGGTTTTGTAGCTTTGCTGCTCAGGGACAGTTCAGCTGCTGCTCTAGATGTGTCAGAGAAAGTAGTTACAACAGCTCTCCTTCCAGAAAGAACCCGTAACTCCTGCTTTCCCTTCCCAGTGCAGGGAGGGAGCTGTGTGCACTGGAGGCAGCAGGTGGGTACTGGGAGTAGAGCTGCTCGGCTTACCTGAGACACACACAGCAGCTCTGACATCCCTCAACTTCAGGAGTTCCCTCTCTCCTTCCAAAACGGTGGCCATTTTATTTAATGAACACACTGGGCCAACACCCAGAAAAAAAAAAATCTTCCAGCTAATTTTGGTCCAGGCCTTCCTTCTTACTCCACAGATGCTCACAATACTTACAAGGAACAGGAGATTGAAAAGGAAGAGGAAGTACTTGGTGACTTTTAGGCAGCCAGACCCCATCTTCTTTCACTTAGAGGACCTAAGGGGAAAGCAGACAGACAGTGAGTTATGTTACAGACAGGTCCTCTGGGCAGCTTCAGAGCAATACCCTTACCCTGTGCAGAGCTCTGGATCATCTGGTGGGTCTCAGAGCCCATGCACAGACAGCACAGAATACCGGAGCTGCCTCTTCAGGACAGCAAACAGGACACCACCACACTACAGTCACTGCTGCCAAGATCTCCTGAAGAGTGACATAGATCTATCAGCAGTTACAGAACAGATTTAATCACAAATACACTGCTAATTCCATCACTATTTATATGGACTTTGCAATAGCAGCATCAACCAAAACACCAACCCTAGCTACTACTGGTGGTGAAAAGTGATGCAAGCCACTCCAATTCCCTGACAGCAGTAAGAGACGCATGGAGCTTCTGGAGCAACAGAGATTATTAAAGGCAACAAAGATTTTTAAGGGGCTGGAGCATCTCTCTTATAAGGACAGCCTGAGAGAAGACCTGTTCAGCCTACAGAAGAGATGACTGAGAGGGGACCTCATCAATGTCTGTCAGTATCTGAAGGGAAGGTGTCAGAGGATGAACCAGGCTCTGCTTGGTGGTGCCAAGCAATACAACAAGAGGCAACGGACAGAAATGGGTGCACAGGAAGTTCCACCTGAACATGATGAAGAACTTCTTTGCTGTGCGTGTAACCACACACCAGAAGAGATTGCCCAGAGAGGGTGTGGAGTCTCCCTCACTGGAGATATTCAAGAACCATCTGGATGCAATCCTGTGTCACGCACTCTAGGATGACCCTGCTTGAGCAGCAAGGTTGGACCAGATGACCCACTGCATTGTCCCTTCCAACCAGACCCATTCTGTGGTTCTGTCAGCTTTCCTCCTTCTCCTTCCTCCCCCAGACTCAGTTATGTTTCCTACATAAAAAACAGAGAACTTTTAAGTTCCTTAAAATTCACTCTACCAAGTTCCTTGCTCCAAACAGACCATGCCACTTTAAGAATCACCAGAGGAAGAGCAATACCTGGCTGGGATCACCAGTCTGGCCTGGGAAGAAACAGCCCCAAGAGAGAGCAAGGTCAGCAAGGTTCTCTGCTGTCAGCCTGCGTGTACCAAGGATCACCGGAATCCAGTACGTTCTTTTGTTTCAATCAAAGGCTTTTGCTTAATCCTATTAAATATTTAGGTTAACTCTGGAGCTAAACTGGTATGTGGGCCTTGTTATAACTGCCTAGCCTTTCCAACAAGCAATAGTCATCTTTAAACTACCAGGAGAGAGCACAAGTCTGAACTCTGTGGCTGAAGTTGCTGCTCTAACTTCAAGGAATGCCATGGCTAGAGACTGTGCTAAGCCCATCACTGCACAGCACCTAGCAAGATGTTATTGAGATGGGAAAGCAGCACAGATACAAAATGTCAGCCAGCTGTGCTACAGACTGATCTCAAAAAAATCTCATCTGTATAACAGTCATCACACCTAAGGAGCTCTTACTGCACAGCCAGGTTAGCAACATCTCAGTCAGATTTTCTTCAGTTAACTCCTCAGGTCAGAGGCCATAAAGCCAGCAGCACCCAAAAGTAGGTCCTTCAAATGAGCCATGGAAAAGTCCTGTAATAGTTTCTGGTCCATATGTACACCAAATACCAAACACACAGCATTCCCATTTCCAGTGCCCCTGGGTGCAGCCATCAGTTATGAGCTGGTTCTGTTCCAGCACAGACACACTATACAACAGCTGCATCACTACCAAACCAGGAAAAGTGAATTAAGGCTCTCTGTTAGTAGAATTCCTCCTTTCCTCTGTGGGAGAAACGTTCTCTCAGGCCACTAGTTCTGGAAGGTACCAACACCTAAGGCTGCACTTGGAGAGGATAACTAAGACATACATTTTCCCATCCAGCTCCCTTGCTTCCCGGCTTCACCATGAACACATCTCCTCTTAATAGCATCACAAACTGGAGCCTGGCAGTCTAACCAGAACGCGAAGGCAGCCAGATCCCTAGGCGATGATGCGTTTCTGTTGTGGGGGTTACAGATGTTTTTCTCCTCTTTAACCTAGCCAAGAGCTAAGCTGGGTACCAACCTCCTGCGCAATGCACTGCACTTCTTACCTTAAGACATCTGATCCCAGGTGCAATCCTCCTAATTTTCAAAGTACAGGGGCAGGCCCCAGTACTCGCTGACTTGCTTCCTAGCACTAAAAGCCATATGCTGCCTATTTCCAACTCTGCCCACACTGTTTTGATTAGTCAGGAAAACAGATTTGCAGAGCTGTTAGGATCTTTATAAAAGTTATTTCAGCTAATTAAGCAGCTAAGCAAGTTTACTGTGGAAGAAGATATGCCTGAGGTAACAAAAGTAAAATACTGCTTTCAGGGCTCTTCTACTCCTAGCTATTTGTTAAAGACATACCATCTTCAATGTTTATTAAAAACCCAAAACAAACAACAAACCCCAACTGTGCATTACAGCATTATGCACCATTCTCTTCTTGCCACAGGGCAATGTATCTCTTTCATAGCTCCTAGCCATAAAGTAATTCAAAGTACAATTTTCAAGTCAGAGGAGAAAAAGGGTCTTAAGGTTTTGCTTTTAAGACACCTTAGAGCTCCACTGAAGTATTACAGTTTTTCCAATTTTCTGGTTTTTTTGCAAATTAACTTACTTTTGTTCACTACATCAATGAAACTCCTCAAAACTCTATCCTCTGAAATTGCACAGCCATAAGACTAGCAACACTGTAATACAGTAGAAGCAGCAGCTCAACAAAATTTGAGATAGGTCAGGTTTGGAAGCAGATGAGCTTGGAGTTATCACAACCAGGCATATCCACAGGCCACTCCACAGCAAAAAGCCAGCTTAAGTACCATAGCCAGTACTGCAGTCAGAGCTGCCCATTTGCCTTCCGAAGTTGGTCAAGTTTTGAGCCTTAATGTCTTGCAGCAATGCATGCAGAGGTTAAGTACATGAAGTCTGCAGCTTTCAAATTCCACTGACTGTCCACAATTATTTTTTTCCTTTCCCTCTCCACTCCAACTGCTTTGACCATTTGAATTTTCATCCCTAAGCAGCAACACCCACTCTTTTCAACAGTCCTGTATGTACACATCCAATTTTTCCCTGCCATTCTCCAGATCAATGCCAGCTCTGCAGAGGACTTCATAAGAGACCATCAGCTTGTAGAATGGCATTTCTCCCAACCTCTCATTCTCTATCTTGTAAAGATATGCAGGATTATTTATGCAGTGTGTTGCTTTGAGGTACTACTGCCATAAAAACTTGGTTGCCAATACAGCCTGGTCAGCTGCTCTGTAGTTGATCCGGGGCCTTTCCTAGCCCAGGTTCAGTCTCAGGACCTGAGGGGAGAACTAATTCCAGGAAGGCACCAAGTGATCCAGAACTCAGCGGCTACCTACCAGGAGGGAATTGAACAGGTCTGCACAGGCTAGACTGGCATCAGGGGATGTCTTCCTGCTCCCTCCACGACCTCTAGCTCTCAGGCCTGTCATTCTCCCAGCAACAGCAATGACAGTAAGACCTGTATGTGGAGCAGGAACATAAAATCCAGGACACGTGTGCCTGAAGAGATGTAGACAGAGCCCTGCTTTGTTAGCGACTGCAGAGGAGTCCCATCACAGCTCAGAGATTAACTTATTTTTGTCACAGGAGCCTGTGAAACTCCCAGCTCTCCTCCTGTAAAAGGTGACCCCAGAGAAGGACAGGTGATGTGGGGAGAGTTGAATACCTCTGCCTCCTGACCCCACCACTGGCCACAGAGGCAGGAGAGGGAAAATTCATGTACAGACATTATAACCACATCAGTCAAGGGGCAGAGAGGCTAAGTTAATTTTTAATTGCAATTCTGCTCTACCCAATTAGATCCTGTACTGCCTCCACCCAGCAAGTACTGCATGTTTGGTGCTCAGTGAAGTTTATGATATTTGGCCCAGGCTAGGGCTGTACATGCCTGGGCCACGCAGCTCTGCTGGGCAGGGCTCAGCCCTCCTCTGCAGCACCACCCTTGTGCTCACTCCACAGGTTTCTCCCTGATGAGCTCTGGCAGCTGAAACACCTCAGCTGCCAAGTTACTGTACAGCAAAAATAAGGGGCTCATTTATGAGTGCAATGAAAGAAAAGGAAGAAGAACCACAAAACAAACCAGAGCAGAACAGCTGTGGAAATCACCGTCTCAGTAGATTTACAAAAAAGTGCAAAGTTCATGTTCATGCAAAGCCTTAAGGACAGCACACATGTTCCCAAGAGCACTGAGCTATGACAGTCCCAGTACTCCAACTCAGGTAAAGAGGGTTCACATTTCACTGCATCTACATAGCCTGAAGATGCTGTCCCCTCTTCCCCAGATCCTCTTGCTTAAGGACAGGAAATGATAGGTTACAAAGAAGCTGCAGGTTGTTTCTGCGTACTTTGACCAGTTGCTCGTCATCACCACCCCTCAGGCTCTAACACCAGGGGACATAAAACAAAGGGAGACCCTATAGGATGCACTACTACCAGCTTCTACCAGGCTAGGATGAGGTCAAATCAGCACCAGATTTGGCTTTCACAAGTTGCTATTTCCCTTGCCCCCACAAACATCTGGAATGCCCTGTAAGGCTGGCATGCTAGCTCAGTTCTGCCATCCCTCCTGCCTGCTCAAGGAGAAACTTCCAGCTTGACAGATGCAGAGATATAGCAGCCAGCACTATGAATTAAGGTTCTGCAACATACCCTAAGGCTCCTAATCTTTCTTCACATCTTGCATCTGATGTGGAAGGTGGAATCTTTGGGTGAAAGTCCAGCTGGTCCACTGAAGCAACCCCCAAAGCAGCCTCAGCTGATCTCAAGCACTGCAGGTGCTTCTTGACACAAGAAGCAAGGACCACCTTCCTCACTTACCTAAGTCTTACACATTACAACAGGTCATTTCCCTCAAGATATTACAAGGGTGGACACTTAAAATATCTAAAGCTGTCCCTGATCTGGTCTTACCACCCTGTCTTTTCTTTCTCACACCACAACACTGACCAAAGTTAGCTGGGTTCATTTGCAGACAGATTGACCAAGAAATCCTGGATATAAAGGAGCTCCCACTTGTACTCAGGTTGCATAACCAGCTCCCTCTGTCCAAAGCAACTAGCAGGTGTCCCTAGGAAGGGATCAGCATGCTGCTGGTTCCATAAAGATGTTTATCTTCACAGTAATTTGCATGAGGTTGAGGCCATTTTGAAGGCCAGCGCAGTTACTTTTTGAAGTATTATCCCAATCCAGAAGCCAGAACCAGATTAGACATATAGCTGGATAGAGACCCACAGAAGCCAGCACACTAAAGTTGCTCACTAAATGGTCACTTTGCAGCTCCAAGGCAGACATCTCCACACAGAAGAGACTGGGAAGGGGAAGCTCAGAAAGCCATGGCGCAGAGGAGGAAATAGGTTATTCTTTGCAGGATTCTGAGCCCCTGCACCCCAAAGCCCAGCTGCTTCTCTATCCATGCACATGTAGAACAGACATTTGGCAATCAGAAAGTCCCTGATCACGACTGATGAGACAGGACAGCTTCACACAACAGTACCAGTTAATGAACAATGACAGAGTTACTAAGTCTCCTGTTAACCAGGTACATCACTGCCCTCAGGGCAGGGACTGTAAGTTACAGCCCTGCTAACATACACAGAATATCCTAAGGAGTTCATCTTGTTGATGTTAATATACAAAGGCCTTGGACTTTCAGTACACCTGGGAGGTACATCTTGTCTCTGGCAAGCAAATAACCATAGAGCTGATGAATGACCCAAGCCTGAATTCAGTGAACTTTCCTTTAAGCTTCACTGAGATAATACCAGCTGTGTAATGACCTTGAAAACATAAACAAGATTGTTTGTCATGGAGGTTTTCCAAATAGCATCTCTTCACAAGTTACAATGGAAGGATTGCGGGAGAAGCTGGATCCTAAAAATTAAGGCGTATATATATTACATATTTTATATATATATATTTATACGTGTGTATCTCGGTGATACAGCTACAGTTTCTTTCTGAAGGAAAGTGTCAGTACAAGGTAGAAAACTATTTCTGCATAATACAAATTTTGAAAACAGAACAAAACAGCAGACCCTCTCTTATTCCATCTACTACTAGAGATAGTTTCTTCTTAGGCAGAAGCAGCTGTCTTCAAGGTAGAGGAGGTGGTCTGAGGGCTAAGCACAGAGAGACCAGCACAGCTACATCAGCCTGCAAACTGCAGCATCACACTTAATTGTCAGCAAACTTCGAACTACCTGCACAGACGTGTACAGCGAGACCCTAACAGCATTTGCAAGACATCTGCAGGACAGAGACTCAAACGTGCATGCAGTCCCTCCGCATTTGCTATTCCTGGGGCAAAGGGAGCAGACTAGAGCAAGGCAACAGCTGGCTGCAAGTACTGCAGAAGTACCACCGGAAAGAACAGATTTCTCAGGAACAGTTTCTGAGGAAACTCATCAGCTCACACTGCAAAGGTAGACTTGCTCCTGGTGCACCTGGTAAGACATTCAGCTTTTCTGTCTGACTTCTGTAGTTAATATACTGTTGTCTGAATTATCTGACTAGCAACTGCATCCTCCAGCAAGATCCTGGATTAGAAAGCACCCGTAGGACTACCTACGATGGCTCAGATTTTTCAGTGTGTTTTATCACAGCAAGCACATGTGTATTTTCTAAAAAGGAAATGCGTACTTTAGAAATGTACTTTTGATGCTCGACGGGAAGTGATCAGATATTTATAAACAACTATCATATCGCTAAAAAGAAACCAAGTTCACAGCTCAGTATCAAAGAGCAGCAGAGGTTTTAGAAGCGTCTGTTTTCATCTCTATATTTACAAGCAGTGCAATAGGTTTTGAGAACATCTGGCCTTCACACTTCAGTTTGAAAGCCAACATTTAAGCAGGTCTTCAGTCCCTACAACTGGCAAATTGAGAAAGTTCTTTGCTATTTTCAGCCTACACACTCATGCTTGCACAGCATGACAGTATTTGCAGGACAGCATTTCTCCGATTTAAGCAAAACTTTCCATGCATCAAGACCAGAGATACAACTCTGCCAAAAAAATGGGAGGAAAAAACCAACCCCAAACCCCACAAACTGTCCCAGAAGTCATTTGATTCTCCTCTCCCCCTAAAAAAAAAAAAAGTAGAAGAAATTAATCAACTTACCAAAAACGGCAGACAGAAGAAATAGCCAAAAGTACAGTTTAGTGGACTTTCTCTTTTTAATTACCACATATTAGAACATTAGTTGTGCAACAAGCTCTGCAGGTCAGGTCCAGAAAGAGGTCTTCACACTGACTAAAGCCAGCACACAATGCAGTAAAAATGCAGAGTTTTCACAAAACTGGTTGGGCAACTCTGTCACTTGACTACATTGGCTCTTTAATCGCTTCAACAACAAGACCAGCTCAGCTTTGTTTTCTGCACTTGGAGCTGTCAGCCTGCAAACTTAACCTCTGAAATGGATGTGCCCACCAGCTCCCACAACTGTCAGTGGCACCAGTGTGTCAAAAGCAGTCCCCTGCTCTGGCCTGCCCCACACCTCCCCACAGAGGAGCAAAACCTGTGAGCAGGACCTACACTCCAAACTGCAGCAGTGTGACCAGCACAGACAAGCAGCACTCTGCTTGTGCTCAGGAAAGCTTCTCCCCAGCATGGTTCTGCAGCACAGGGGATGCTTCAAAGTGTTTCCCTGTGCCAGTCATCAGCCTGGAAATCCCAGGTGCAAGTACATGCACAGGACAGGCTCCTCTATCTCCTTTCTCATGCAAGCAATGCCTTGGAGGTCAACAAATCTCCTCCAAGGAGTTGCACAATATCCCTCCCAATGCCACTTGGCTTGGAGATACCTTCCTCAGACCCAGCAGCTTTCCCCCCTGCCAGAGCACCCAAAAGCTACCACAGTCCAGGCAGGAAGAAAGCCTTTTTTTCTATTTTATGAGACAGCAACAGAGATTGTGAGACTTACGTAGGAGCCAGGTAGTATAACTGATTTTTATCTTTTCTGCCTCCTCCTCCCATAAAATGCAAGAGGTCAAGGTTGAGGACTTTTTACTGTAAAGTTCCCTTTCCAAACAAACTGGTTTTCAGTTACTTTCATTTTCTCAGATGCTAGGGCAAATAACTAGAGGGTGATTAGATTCAGCACACCCATGACAAACATGTTTCTGAGAAGTTACAGCATCTGCTTGACCTGGGAAATGAGGTTTCCTACTCTCCTGGTTCTTTTCAGGAATTAGCAGAGAAAGTAGTTTTACTTCAAGGGCAGGAAGTTTTCCACAGCTTAGCAACTTGCACAGCACTTAAACAAACAACGTCTCTCTCCACCTCCCCTCTGCTTATTGAGTCTTCAGACCACACACCTCCACAGACAGGTGGATGGGGCTGAGCAGAGCCTGGGCACCAGCACCTGGCATGGGAAGGAAGCTGAGCTTACTCAGCACCATTCCCAGTCATCGCAGGTTCTCCTGGAGTTCGTTTCATAGCTGAAGCCAGACACTTCTAGAAGTCAAAGCACCAGAGACTGCCTATTCAGAAGGGCATAGGGCAATGAGCACTCCCTTGTCCTTCTCAGATTAACCCTCTGGAGACACCCTGCCAAATGAGCCGACTCACCAGAGCAATGAAGTCCCTTGCAGCTGACAGACCAGCCCACTGGAGAATGGAAGTGTCTTCTGGCACCAGGATTCTCCCTAAGACCTCTCTCCCTAGAGTACATCCACATGATCTCAAGTGGCAGAAAGGAAAAAAAACCCAAACAAACCAAAAACCCAAAACCCACCACAAAGCAAACAGAAAAGGCCTCTGGCTTGTTATTCCGAATGACTGTGAAGCTTTAGAATTAAGTAATCTTCCTTGAACAACAGAAGAGACAGGCTAGCAGTCTACTTTAATCATATCACATGCTTTGTATCAGATCCTTTGCTGACAGCAAGACACTGATCTAAAGAAGCAGAGGCTTTAACCCTTTCGCTCACAGATCAAGTAGAGCTGGAAGAGTACAGCAAATCCATCACGACTGGAAAGTGAAAAGTCTTACTGGCATAGGAAAGTGCCTCAGGCCACAAGGGGATGCATCTTTTGGCTTGTTACCAGAAACAGTTCCTTTACTATTTGTAATCTTAGGAAACTTGGGGCTAATATGGAGCTACCTGAACCACTCCTGTGCCCCTGCTACATGTGATTCTAGAGTAGAAGTGCACAGATCCGCAGCTGTAACAATCTACCCTTTTCAGGAAGGTCTGGCCCTGCCATCACCATGGGCCTCCAATCTGAAGGCCCCCACTGCAGGCTGACAGTACAGGAATCAGAAGTACGAGATTCCTCCTAGATTCTCACACAAAGTATCTTGTGATCTCTCCCAGATCTGAATACCAGGGAGGACAAGGGAGGCAACTCAGCCAAACCATTTGTTACAAGCAGACGGGGCCAGGGGTCTGGGGTCTCCAAACTCAGTGGTACAGAACCACACATGCTGTGGCAGCAGTTACTGCCAGACCCAGCCTCTGCCCTAGAAGAAGCTGTACTTCCACCAGACCAGCCTGGGGTCACAGGAGACCTTGTGCCCTGCTGGAGCACAGTCTGCCTGCCTGCTGACGAGAGGAGCGTTGTCACAGACAGTCTGAGGATGAACATTTCACAACATCCTGAGTTTCATGCCACAGATGCCACTCGACACCACCAAAGGGTACGAATGAAAAGAGAAAGCCGGAACTATAAAAAGCTCCTGAGGAAGGGATTCTGTCTCAAGCAGCCCCTGTTTCCAAAATGATGACATACAGAGGGCAGGAGGGCAAGAAAAGTCCTGAAGTACAGGACTTTAAACCACAGATAATTTGAGTCATTTCCTGCTATTCAAAAACATTCACCTCAACCACATTTTCCCTCTCCAACATCCTGGTAAATCATACGAACAGTTTCACTTTTGTAACTGGCAGCACCTGGCCACAACAGCCAAACCCCTTGCTGCCCCGGTCACTCTGAGGATGCAACTCAGAAGCTATTTCAAATCTTGCTCTGGAACAGCCAGTCCCAACAGGGGCTGCCATACAGTCTCTAAGATGTACGGCAGCATCGTCTAGCACTTCTTCCTTTCACCTTTACAGAACACTCTCCTCATGCCAAGCTCGTCCTACAGGAGATAGAAAGTGGGAAAGAAAGCTACATCGCACAGCAGTAAAGGGCAGTGCTGTGAGGAGCAAGGATAACACAGCGTGAGCTGTTAGAGAAGCTGCAGCGAAGCTGCCTTGTTCCCAGCATAAGCATTTTAGGAAGCGAAATGCCACAATAAGAAATATCAGCAGACAAGGCTGGAAAACAAAGGAGTCCTCTAGAAAACACTTAGCCAGCTGGAAGAGATATCCAAAAACTTTTGGTTGCCCTTCTATGAAGATGGCCCTGAACTCCAAGGCAGGCTGCAATAGAGGTGTTTTGCTACCCTGATGATTATTACACTACCATGCAGGTAATCCCAGCAGAGTTAATTGGAGCAATACAAGAACATTAATCAATGATAGACCTGCCACCTGCAGTTAAGATCACTCCTCCAACACCATCCCAAAAAAGAAAATAATCAATCAGTCCTTCAAAGCAATACATGTGTAGGTTCTGGACAGAACTGTTTCAAGCCAAGAAGAACAGACATATGGGATAGGTTCCCTAGGAATTTGGCAGTTAAAATAGACAGCAAGACTTTGAAAAGCTGGGTCTGTTTTGGGAAAAAGAGGGGCCTCCTTGGAGTCTGCAGACCTATGCACAGTGGTCTGGAAAACGGGTTCAGCTGAACCTGAACCAAGAGAGGCTGGGTGGCCTTTTCTACTTTCCTGAAAAGGTCTCCTTTTCTATATTTAGAGCTCAAATATTTCAGAAGACTATTTGATGGAGGACTACTAGAAGAATAAGACGGAAAAGAGTAGTTCAGAGGTATTTCTTTTAAAATAAGAAAGAACCAAGAATAATTAATGTACTAATAATCCGATGAGCCTCAGTGCAGACATAAATGCTCCCATTTCAGAGGGAAAAAAACCCCATCTATTTCATCTTTAATCAGTAAATCATGATTGAGGCTAAGACTACTTTTTAATAGGATTGCAGACACAATTTTTTCTTACTTGCCTCTGTTCCACTGCACTGTTGTCTTTCCCCCACAGCCCACCTCGTTTTACTTCACATCAGCTCCATAATTTTTAATCAAGCCAAACCTTACTAATCACCTATACAGCAAGTGGCCTCATGCATGCTACCTGGGCAGGTTATGGCTGTGACAAATGCCTCCCTCTGCCCCTAGCACACACGCCCACACCTCGCTAGTGCAGCAGCTTGAAACCCAGCCCAGCAAAGCCCAACTGCCTGCTCCTCCTCTGATAGGACGCTGCCAGCAGGAGGACCACCCATCACAGGTCACCAGGGCTCTCCACTGAGATCCTCAGTACAGGAATAACCATCAGACAGCACCACAGTAACACAGCTGCTGACCTGGCTCAGCTCACACACGGCTGCACAGGCTGTTCTTCCTGACAGCAAACACCCTGTGGCGAAGGCTGTCTCTCTTCTGGGCAAACAAGGAGCAACTGTTTAGGTTCCCGTGGGACAGCACCGGGTGTGTGGCCACCTACTTGTTTACACGCCAGTGGGTCTGGCTGGTAGCTGACAGCTGGGATAGGAAGAGGTTTCCTATCTGCCTGAAGCTACACAAAGCAGGAACCTAGCGTTTTACTACAGGATCAAGTCTAAATCACTGCCACAATAGCCTCCAAAGCTGCAACACGATAGACTGGTAATGAATGCAGAAACACTCAGGCTCTGAGGCCACCAGCAGGACTGCAGCACCAAATCAAAGAAGCCTTTGAGGTCTTGGACTTGGGAATTAAAGCAGCCTGCCATTCCTCAAAATAGCCCTTCCTTGAAATAGCCTCTTCTGCCAAGGCAGCAGCCAGTTTGATGCAGTTTTTGACATTAAAAAACTCTCATGAAGTTTTGGCAACTCTGTTTTTGTCACCTCAGTTTCATTCCAGGAAGCCGTGAGTCACAACACCTCCCCCAGGGAGCAAGGGTGAGAGGAAAGTGTCATTTCAGGTCCTCTCCCATCAGGCAGGAGAAGCACCAGCAGCTGTGGGCATCACCTCCAAGCCCTCAGGAGCAGCCAGGACCACCCCCACTTTAGCTGCACTCACACAAGGTGTTCTCACCCTTGGAGGATCTGGTGTGAAGGAGCTGCTGAGCTCTGTGCACAAGGAGCAGCCACCCCTGCAGCAAGTGCCATAGAGGGGCTGGGGCTCACTTGCAAGGCTGACCTATCACACAGGGCTCCACTCCCCCACACCACCAGCCTGCAGAACTTCTGCTGTACCTGCAGCCTCTTCCCCCACTCCTGTGCAGTCTCCCCAAACAACTGCAGCAGACCCCTTGGGAACCAGGGAAGGGCTGTGCCTTTACCTTGTTTCACACAGCTCACCAGGGCCACACAGCAGTGGTCTAGCACTGTTCCACACAACAGCTGCTGAGCAGAAGTCTTCTCTAATTAAAAGAGCTTCCTTTGGGAATAGGCAGATTTACTGCACAACTCAGAGCGCTCTTTAGTTATTCCATGTGCGTATCTGTAAGCCTGCATTAGAAAGGGAACTGAATGCAAAGAAGAGTCCAGCAGCTTCTTAGACTGTTGGGAAAGTACATTTAGGCAGCTGGAGTTTTGTCTGGTTGGGGTTCCTCTCTCCCCCGAAAGACTTCAGAGGTGAGCATAATTAGAACTCCTGTCTGCCTTTTAAGCCCCAGTTTCCTCAAGCATGCATTACAGATGCTGCAGAATAGTTCCCACATCTGTTTCATCAGAGCAAAATTCAAAGCAACCTGCAGGTCAGCAGTCTGTCTCCTTAATCCAAGCCCTGCTCTGCTTCTGTGTTTTACAGGGAGCCTAGCCTCATGACACAGAAGAAAGGGAGTGAGGGGACAAAAGACCAAGGAAGCACACTGGGAAGTTGAGGACATTCCAGCAAAGCCACTCAAGACTGACTCATCACCAGCAACTTCAATCCACGAGGACACCCACAACAGACACATGACGAGTTCCACAGCAGGCAAGAGGACGCCTTGTGCCACACCACCGCATGAAAGAAGCCCCAGAACCAACGCAGCCCTAGAGACAGTGTCCTATCACCACACCAGAACAGAACCCTTTTATGCAAAGAGTACTCTACAAATTAATTGATTACACAAGCAGAGAGGAGAGGAGCAGAGCAGTCTGCACGGTGACTTTCAAAAGCAGGCATGTTAGCCCTGGGGACCAAAGCCCAAAAAACCCCTTGATATTGCCACTGCTGAATACAGAACTTCTTTTCAATTTCTTTCCACACACATTCCAAGTAATGTTAAGTAAGCCATTTGCAGGACCAAGGAGAAATCAAAAAAAAAAAATCACGTAGGAAGGGAATAAGACACTCCCAACACAAATATTTTTTCCTCTATTACTAGAACACTTAGCAACTGAAATGCCACAAAAGGTATAAAAACTTCCTGGAAAGGTCTAACTAGAGCACTGAGGCATTCTGTGCAGTAGTAGAGATAATCTATTTAATTTAGACTACGCAATTGAGTCCCAACAAAACTGCTAACCATCTATCACAGGAGACATACCAGCTCCGGGCACTTAGGATTTGCATATTCTTATATTATGGGATGACAACAGCAGCCCTTGAAGTCCTTGTCAAGTGCCAGGATGCCCTATCCACACCTGCCTTGCACGCTGTTCCAGCAGTCCTGCACCAATACAGCTCAACTCATGGCTCCATAGCAACCCAGTGCACTAAACCCCAGAGGCAGCTCACGTGAACCTTCGCCAGTCTGGTACACCAGCCCAAGCAAAATCAACATCCTGGAGCAGGTTGCTTTTAAAACTAGACAGACAAAGTGCTGCATGAAGCCTCTCCTGTAGAGGCAGGAGCTGAGGGCATCAAATTCCCGTGTAGCCCCTTGAACCTATCCTGGCGAGGGCACAGAAACCTCACGGATCACAGAGGCAGTGACCATGAATATGGTCAGATCCAGTGACTGTAACACCTTTTCCAGAACAACTCTGGGAAACAGCCTCCTTCATTTCCAACAGGTAAAGCTACTTTACAGCATGTTCAGTCCCTGCTAGGCAAACCCCTCTAAGGTTAATTCCTTTCCTTCTCCTTTCCCAAACTACCTCCATGGCAATGGATGGGGAGCAGGAGGGACCAAGGGCAGTTCCCAACTCCAGCTGTGGGAAGATCAGCTCAGCTTAAGGTGCATGGCTGCAGCTCTGACAGGTTATCCATTCTTTTGCTTGCGCATGAGAGACTGAAGCAGTATTGTTTTGCCTACAAAGGGAACTCCTCATTATGTAACTTCAAATCTTCAGGCTGCTGGATATCCTAATGTACACAGTTTGTCCCAGATCAGCATTTCTCCAGGACACATGGCCATGGGATTATCATCATACTGGAAGAGATCAGCAATCTGCTTACAGCTCAGTAACAATTTTGTAGTAAAGGGTAAAGCACTTTCATGATGCACCTGCCTCAAGGCTGTGTTGCAAAGAAACGAAAATCAGGAGCCCAGCAGCATCCTTAACAAATTCCACCAGTATTTCCCTTATGTGCAAAGCTCTTCCTCTGGTCCTTCTCAGCTCCTGAGCTCCTTAAAGACAGACAGGGCACTTACCACACCAGCAACTTTCAGAAGTTAAGTGCATGCACTGGACTTTGGTTTGACTTGCTTTTAAATGGT
The DNA here is from genome assembly GCA_013397725.1 of Rhagologus leucostigma. Lineage (NCBI taxonomy): Eukaryota > Metazoa > Chordata > Aves > Passeriformes > Rhagologus > Rhagologus leucostigma. Next base: position 2,989,532 of record VZTD01003430.1, on the reverse strand, counting down.
GGTGTCCCAGTAGGTGGTGTCCCAGTTCTGAAGCTCCATCAAGGAGACAAAGAACTAGAGCAGTCAGCCAGACAGCCTGTGCACGCACCTCTTCCCACAGGACAAAGCCCGTCCCAAGCTTAGCCTCCTTCCCTTTCTCCCCTGTATTTACTTTGGATGAGCCACAAACCACTCAGCTTCCCTGGCTCTGTGGTGTTCAAAAGGACACATGCTTGGGTTCAGAGTCGGCAGTCTCCAATCCCTGTTCCCATCCCCACAGGCTACTGTTTTATTCTCTTTTTCTGCTGTGATCTACCAGGCAGTCCCTTCCACAGAGCTGCCCACAGTAACGCCTCATCTTTCTTCCAGAAAATTAGCTAGTTCTGAATCTGTCAGTGCACACAAGAAGTGATTTAAGCAATCTCCACTACGCAGTTCCTTTGCTTCACTTATCACCCCATCTAGACTGAAGTCAGCCATTAACTGCTTCAGTGTTTCCAAAGCCCTGATAGCCCAGAGAGCTTTCAGCAAACAGGCTGTGCCACAGCCAACCAGCTGTCAAGGAACTGCTGGCCCTGACTGTGCCTCCTGTATTATTCCTTTTACCATGCCAAGAGAGCCTGTAATTTTTAGCCTTTCCTCCATTTCATTCCCCCTAAGAATAGCGAAGAGCCAAAAAGAGACAGAGGTGGTTAGGTAAGGATTGCATCTCATTACACAGTTGCTAAAGGAAAGGTGGCTCACTCAGCCATCCCTTCACACGTATGGCATTAATCAGTAGCCTGTAGAAAGCTCCAAGCCCACATTCCTCCAACAGATGCATTAGTGCAAGTACATAGTTTATTTCTTTGCCCAGTGAAGCTGACAGCCACATGGTGAGGGACAGGCTACTGGGCCCAGCTACCCCTTTGCTGCACAAAAGGACTCCAGATCTCTGGATGGCATGATCCATGTTCAGAGACAAAGGAAGGCAGGGAAGGAGAAGAAGGGGATGCAGATGTCATGCTCCTATTTTAGAGAGATGAAGTTAAGGCACTCTAGGGTGAATGCCATAATTCCTGACAGTAATAAGTTAGTTTTGGTGCACGTAAGTTTTTCCAGAGAGGAAACTGAGAAGTAAGTGCAAGAACTGAGGCTCCAATCATCCCTTGTTCCACAGGCCCACTGGAAACATTGCTACCTCCTCCAGCCTTCCAAGTTACTCAAACAGAGCCTGAGCCCGACAGACCCACCCCCTCCAGCACCTCCCACTCACCAGCCAACAGAAACGAGACCAGGAAGAAAGTGGCTGCCATGCCACAGGCACCATTAAAGTGGAGCAGTAATTACTGCTTCAGATAGCATGGGGCATGATCCAAGTCCCAGCATGACCTCGGCATTCCCATAACAGACCCTATCCCACCAGTGCCCAAAGGTCTTTGTGGCAACGCCTTTTGCCTGTGCTGTGTGCTTCCTGCTGGAACAATGCCAGCAGGCACCAAAAACCACAGCTATGGTTTGAGCTGAAAAGTGCCCTGAGGCCTGTGGTTAACAGAGGTCTGCAGAACTCTCACCTGCATCCCTCTGACTGAAACATCTACTAGATGAACACCTGCAGTCCTGGATGGACCCTTCCTGCCTTACAGCTGTGAAACCAGGACACGGAATAACAGGACAGTGATAAAACCTCTCCATGGTTACAGCCAGATGAGAAATTTCATGTGAAACTCCCCCTTGCACTTCACAGAGCTTGAAGCAGAGTGGTTTGAGTTGCAGGGACAAGAAAACCCTCATGGAGCTGTGGAAAGGCCTCATTAGAGCATTTCCTGCACCAGCTTACAGTTGTAGGTCACACTACACCTGCCTGTCACCCGAGAACTAAAATAGAGACAATAACAGTGATGAAGAGAGTCCAGATGAGCCACATCATTAAAGCCGCTAAATCCTCTTAAGGGAGGAGCTTCCACGCAGCAGGACAGAGATTGCACTCAGGAAGGGCTTTCTCCAGGCACTCAGCTTGCTAGTATTGCTCTATTTCTGTCGCACGTAGGTAAGAAGCTGAACAAACACTGCAAGACTTCACCTAGCCCTGCAGCACAGTGATGAGAATGTCATCTCAGTGGTCCCCAGAGCCCTCGGCAAGCATGGAGAAACACAGGCAAAGAGGGGTTCAGGTCCAAAGAGGCTATACCAAGAGAAGATATTTTGGCAGCAAGATCCTTCTATGAAAGGTGTGTTAAATGACACAATGCTAGGAGTGAGGAGAGGCTACTCTCTTCTCTGAGCCACTCCAAATCCACACACAGGCTTGCACAGCAGTTGGCAAAGGTTCTTTTCACCTGTGTTGGCAGCCCAAAATGAGCGAGCACCCATGGATTTTTTTGGTTTTTTTTTAAAAAGCACAGCTGCAGCTGTAGGAGTTCCTGCTCCAGCCAAAGGACCAAAAACAAGTCTTAATGTTAAAAACCACCTCACTGTTGCAAGAGGTTCTGCTATGGAACACTGGCAGGTCTTCCACCGCCCATGCAGTGACACTGCAGAACAGGTCACTGACTGTACCACTCAGTGCCCTTTTGCCTCATTAACACTTTCTTCCCACTCAGTGCTCATGAACTATTTAGTAAGAGCTGAGTAATTCGTCATTTTTACAGTCTGTCATATGCTTGACATCAGCATACCGCAGCACACTACTGAGACTGCTCCTCTCACTAGACACCTCCATCTAGATTTTCAGAGCAGTGTTTCTACACTTTGACCTTGTGGTCCACCAAAACGATACTAGCCACAGGCTTCTGCTTGACGGTTCTCATGCAGCGAGCAAGCGTCACAGCAGCAGGTTCACATCTCAGGCTTTGAAGGGGATTTTTCTCAAGCCCAAGATGTCTGAGAAAGTAACAAAAAAAAAAAAAAAAAAAAAAAAAAAAAAAAAAAAAAAACCGAAAAAACAGGGAGAGGAACTATCACTGGTGGCAGATTCCAAGACAGCACTCTCCAGCTGTTCACCCTTGCTTGCACAAAAGCACATGGATGTTGTCAGAAGCTAACTACCGAGAGGCCTCACAAGTGGTGGGCTGTGTTACATCCCTGTGAACCTCTACTGTCAACAGCAGCTCAAACACCTCCAAGAGCAGCTCTTCTCCCCAGCCACTACGTCTGAGAGCACTGCAATAGGACACTGTCCCTCCCTTGCACAGCTAGTAAAGTTTCAAGCTCTCATCTTATACATAATATGCTAGAGCTTGCCCAAGACATAGGAACACCTTATCCTAAACTAGCTTTACAGTTTACTGAAGCCAATGTTTAGATTTCAGGATGGTTGGGTTTGGGTTTCTGCTTTGTTATTTTTTTGTACCAAACATCCCATTTTACATTAAAGCATACACAGCAGGGCTTTAATGCTCTGGGGCATAATCAGCACGCCTGGAGTGTAACAAGCCGCTATCCCCTTATCAACAGACTTGCTACCAGTCACAGTGCAAATGCAATTCACAGCCAACATCTACCCAGCTGTTGAACTGCAAGCACTACTCTGAACTGCTCACAGGGGTCTTAAAAAGGAAGAGGGGGAAAAGAGACACGGCAGGCTGAGCCAGCACTAGATTTCTGTAGTCGTAAGAGGGTAAGATCGCTACAGAAGCATCTAATCCACATCCTGGAAATCAATCAAGACAGAGCCGACTGAAGCCAGCTGTATGCCCAGTCTCATCAGCAGGCAGCAGAGGCACTCGGCCGATATCCCCACACAGCAGCAACCCGCCGGGCCCGCAAGACCCGCTCCTGCGGGCACCGGGTCCGCTGCACCTGGCCACAGTCTCTCTCAGGTCACTCACCAGCTACACCAGGGGTCACAGCTCAGCCCGCGACCCGAGTGTGGAGGTGCGCGACTGAGAAGGTCCAGCAACGGGGACTGGCGCCCCGAGAGGCTCCCCCGGCCCCACACGCACCCCCGCCGGGAGCGGCGCGGGGGCTCCCCGGGGCTGCCGGCCCCCGCCGGGGGCTGCCGAACCGCAGCGGGGGCTCTCGCCCGGGCCAGCAGAAAGCCCCGCAGAAA
>VZTD01003430.1:2961413-2985439 GCA_013397725.1 Rhagologus leucostigma | reverse complement strand
GCCGGGCGCTGCGCAGAGCCGGCTTCTCGCCCGGGGCCCCGCCGTGCCTGGGGCCGTGGGCTCCTGCGGACGCCCGGGGCTCCGCGCAGCGCCCGGCACTGCCCGCTCCGAGCCCGAGCTGCTCGCTTCTCAAACCGAGTCACACGTTTTCCATTGCCCACCTGTGAGGCCTCGGTCGCTGCTTCCTCCTCTCCACCTGAGACCAAATCACCGCGCTCCGCTCGGGCAGGTGGCCAGGCAGTGCGCTGGGGCCCTTTGCCCTGCTCGCTGCACTTGCCGTGAGCCCCCTGTCTGGCCCGTCAAGTAGGTGCAACAAGCGCACACACAAACACCCTTTAAACGTTTAAGGCCACTCGCAGCTTGTCTGGTCCTGCGAGACGCACGCTGTGGCTCCCTGGCCAGTGAAAGCAAGCCTGATGACCCACTGAAAGACTTTTCCAATGGGCAATTTCGCTAAATATCCTGTAAACATCACCCGGGCTGCACATTGTTCCCCCTCCAAACCCCGTTAAGCTCGTTTGCCCCAGTGCCTCCAGCACTGTGAAGATGATGAGGTGTTCGCATGCAGCGGCTGCTGTCTGCTCTGCTGACCAGTGCCACTGCATTGTTTCCATGGGCTTCTCTGTTTTGTGTAGTGTATCCGCTCTGCGCAGCAGGCAGCAAGCTCAAACTACCAGCTCTTTGTTCTTGGCACGTGGCATAATTAGCCCAATGGGATCCTGCCTCTTCTCTACTGGCAGAACACAAATAAAAATAAAAGTGGTAAAGCAATCTAACAGTAACAACAACGTGATCCTCTGTAAATGTTCATTTCAAAAATATGAAACCCAAACCAATCAAGCCAATCCTAAGACGAAGGAAGATCAGGAGGTCACTCACCCTTCTGAGGAGCAACATTCCTCACCTTCAGGTATTCTTCTGTCCTGGCAGGAGGAGGACCAGCAAGGTCATGCATGCAGCTCAAGGTCCCAGTCCTCGTTCCTGGGGGCAGCAAAAACCAATTTGGCTTTCGTACTGAGACGGGTGTACAGTGGCCACCTTACTCTCTCCTAACAAGATGCCTCTTGGCCATCTTTCTGTGTCTGAAGGCTGATTCCTTACTATGCCACCAGGCTTCAAAGAAAAGATTTTAAAAGATTATTTTCTAGGCTATGCTTTATTCATTGCATTTACTTGACTTTAATTCTTGCATTTAGAGCCCTGTGCAGTCCAAACCTTTCCCTGCAGCTCCCAATCATTTCCTCTGGTACCAGGATTAAACACATATTCCTTCTCTTTTTCAGCAGCAGCACTCAACAGCCTTCCCACTAGCCTGTGTTTTCTCCTGCAGACATCTTTTTTGTCAGGACGAGCATGTGGTCATGTAACGAGCAAAGCCAGGCCACATAACAAGTCCTCCTTCATGCATGTTGGATAGCGTGAGGCAGGAGGGGCCGTGGGAGGAGGCTGCACCTGGAGACCAAGTGTCACTTGCTGAGTGCCACACACATTGCATATGGCACCCTGGGCTCCATGTCCCCCGTGCCACCAGCAGGTAACTGCAGGCTCATCAGCTGTCATGAGGGCTCGGCTGGGGAGAGGGGATCGAAATGCAGGTGCTGAGACAGAAGAGGGACAATAAGGTGGAAGTGAAATGACTCGCTCTGCGAAGGGTTTTTTTGTGGGTGTGGTCTCACGACCCCTATTTCTGCAGCTGTTCACAGCAATACCAGGCTATCCATGGCCTGCAAACTGTCTATTTTTGCTCAGACTCCTTTCTCATACCAAAAAAATTTGTCAGGCCAGTTGTCAGTGTCTAAGACGAGGACAAATTATGCATGAGAATTATTTGGGGCAGTATCTGAAAACTCATTTACAACCAGTCTTGGGGACTGTGTCTTTCTGGAAATCAGCAACATTCCAGCATCTCTTTTCAAGCAGAATTAACCTTCATTAAAAACAATTCTATTCTCAAACAAAATATTAAAAGTACTTTTTATTTACCCCTTCTCTCTCTGTAATAGTTTTTGTCTTTAAATTAAACATCCAGTCAGTCTTATGCCTGTACTCTGTAAGGCAGAATGCTTACCTATAAAGACACAAGGCTCAGTGCGGCAGGTGAAATAACATCTGCCTGTTCTTATATTTAGTCTTCCTCATCTGTGTGCCGACAGATTATCCAAGCCTACAGGTACTGAGCATGTAGCTTGTTTCTGATTCTTACAAAAAGTGTCCTACTTTGAGGAAGGAAGCCTGGGCTCAAAATATTTCCCCTGAGGATTAGTGCAAAGGCTGTTTCTTAAAGAAAATGGGTCTTAAATAAAAAGTGATTACAAGGTGCAGTGCAAAGGGATTGTGCCAGCAGCTCTGGTGCCCGAATTCATTTGTGTCAGAGGCTTTGAGAACGAGATAGATGTTAGCAAGGGCAGGGTGGGAGTATATATGCATCAGTGATTGCATGTATAACTTATTATGCTTGAGTGCCACTCGGATATGAACCAGTGAGTCTAGAAAAAGCTTTAAGTCTATACCACTGCATTTGCTGAGAGAAGGGAATAGGTTTTAAAAGAGAGCTTCCAAAGTGCCTGAATTTTATTAGAAAGTCTGACGTGAATCATGCTCTTCTGAAGGCTTGCAATGGGGACTTGGCAGCAGAGGAGAAACAGATCTACTGAGATGTTGCAGCTAAGCTGTGCACAGATGGCAGGCTAAAAGCCCAAGTATAAACAGCATCTTTTACAATGTACACATCGGGCTGGATTCTCAGCTAGTGATTAGACAAAAGTGCTTGTAAGAAAACACCCAAGCTGGAGAAACCCACCATTATGTGGCATGTATGGCTGAAAACCAAATACCATTTCAAAGGCAGCCAGAGACCAGCCAGTGGGTCATTGAGCCAAGCAATCTGTTTTTGCCTTGGGCCATCTTCATTTCAAACACAACAACCATTCCCTGTCAAATGAATACTTTCTTTTTTAGGAGGAATTAGTCTCTGTACCAAATCAACTCATGGCCTATCCTGTGGGTAAACAAGGGAACTCTGCACAGGAGTCCAAGTCCTTTCAATGCAGCTTCATACAGGTTCTGATTCATTTGTACCCAAAGTCTGTTTCCTCAGGCACAGGGGACTACTAATGCCCTGCACAGAGCTGGCTGGCTGTGTTTTATGGCTGCTTGCCGCCTTGCCCAGGGTTGTGAGAAGCTGCACAGTTCCCACTGCTTTGCAATGAAAAACATAAATACGGCATGGGTGGCTGCTAGTTATGGGTGGCTGATAATGATGGAGGGAGCTACGGCCCCCTCATTCTCTGTTGGTAAACCCATGTCTGGCTGGGTAGGGGCCATCCTGGAACAGTCGGATGCAAGCAGGGAAGTTTCCACCATTTTATGTACAGGCAGCTCTTCATGTCTCTCTGAAGCTAGGATGGAAAGTCTCAGGGTTGTTTGGCTGCAAGCTGCAGAGTGGAAGGGACCAAACTTCTTTTCTTCAGTCTCAGAGGATCTCTGAGAATAAAGGGTCTGAGATTCAGCTGGCGCAGGTTGCTGCCCAGTGTTGCATGCAGCAGAAGGAGGAAATTAGTCTTTGGCATTAAGGAGAACAGAGAAACAGGAAGACACGTGGATTTCTAATGTTTGCATATCTATTTCCCCTAAAAAGTCTTTGAATTGGCCACACATTACTGTGCCTGTAAGAGAGGAAGGATTTCTTTGCTGATAGGGCCAAAACATTGAGTGGTCCAGGTGATGCAGTGACGAGTGCTGTAATTATCAGTATAAACTGCCTTATTTAAAAAAAAAAAAGTTCTTTCAAAATTGCCTTGACAAGGAGAAAATACTTCAAAAGTAGAGCAAAGAATTGCTGAGGGGGAGAGGGGGGTGTTTCTGTTTAAACTCCAAGTTAAAAAAAAAATAACCAAACAACGTAGAGTTCATTGTTACTGTCTGGTTGATAGCACAGTATAAAATAGAAAGAATGCAAAGCACCATTTAAAATTACAGATTTTGTCAAGTCTAATTTGAAGTGTGTTCATGGCACCGTAAGTGGAATCCTCTTTTATTTGCCCCAAGCTGTGATTTACTATCAGATTAATTGTATAGAAAGAATAATGGTTAGCGTGAACAGCAATAAAAGTGCAGTGGTTGCTGAAGCTTGTGGGGCAAGAGGGGACTATTTTAGCTTGTATTAGGGGAAGACATGTTTATCGAAAGGTATGCTTTCAGGTCTAAAATATTTTTAATATTATGAGTTTTAGGACTTCCAAGTGCACAGCAGCTTTAGTATGTGGATCTTACTTTCCTGATGACCAGTTGCCCTCCCCTGGATGAAATCAGAAATGCAGGCAATTGAAATTTTCCAGAAGTTGGACTTGGATAAGCTAAAAGTAAACTGTTCTGCCAAAGGCACCGTATAACTGGGAAGCAGATTTGTCTGTAGTTGGGTTATTTTGGATCCTGGTGTGGGTCCCTCACAGCTATTACAGAGGTGACTGCACTCACAAACTTGGTATTTTGCAAGAAAATGTTGATCCCCCTCGATAAGTGCTGGAAAATCCAGCACACAGGGATGTGTCTTCCTAGGCACTAGATTTGGGACTCTTGAATTCTATATTTTTGTGATCTATTAAGCAGTAGCAAGTATGGAAGCCTGTGCCCTCATACATGTTGGATATCTATCCGACCCTTGAGATGGGAAATTTGCTGGAACAAATAATCAAGATTTACCATCCTGTGCTTTCCATAATTTCTCCCTTTTAAAAAAAATCCTCATAGAAACAAATCTCGAAAGGTCTTTGAGCAGGTCACAGATGTCTCTGGATTAAGAGTCCATGACTGTTGCCACGGGCTTGCTCATTTGAGGCAGATAAAACAGGAAATTACTAGATGGGTTTCAGAAATGCCTCCCACTCACTAAGGAGCTCCTGCTTGTTCTGCTGAGCTCATGGGCATGCCTAGGCTAGGAACATCCACAGTGGGACTTTGTGACATTAGGTGGATCTAGGACTTAACCCAACTTTACAATCCTCTTTGTGCCTTTTGCAGTCATCCTTGATAACCAGAAATTAATTTCAAAGGGGTAGCATTCAGGCTCAGTTCTTTTAAACACCTGTAGATATGGGTAAACACCTGAAGAACCTGACTGTATTCCTGAGGCTTCTATAGTAGACACCGAAATTTTTTTCTTCCTCTTACACAGCAATATCCTGCTTCTTCAGGTGTGCTCTCTTTCCTTGGTGAGACAAGGTGTTTTGTTTGTGTCTTTTGCAAGCGTGCTGTTTTTGGCTGGGGTAGAGTTAATTTCCTTCACAGTGGCTGGTACAGGGCTGTGTTTTGGACTTGTGCTGAACACAGGGTTGATAATAGAAGTGTTTTTGTTACTGCTGAGCAGGGCTTACACAGAGCAAAGGCCCTTTCTGCTTTTCATGTTGCCATGGTGGTGAGGAAGTTGGCGGTGCATGGGAGATTGGGAGGAGACACAGCCAGGACAGGTGACCCCAACTGACCAAAGGGATATTCCAGACCGTATGGCATCATGCTCAGTATGTAAACTGTGGGGGTAAAGGAAGAAGAGGGGACATTTGGAGTGGTGGCATTTGTCTTCACAAGTAACCGTTGCATGTGATGAGGCCCTGCTCTCCTGGAGGTGGCTGAACACCTGCCTGTCCATGGGAAGAACTGAATTAATTCCTTGTTTTGATTTGTTTGTGTGCCTGGCTTTGTTTCCTTTTTTAAATTAAACTGTCTTTATCTCAACCCTTTATCAAACCTATGAGTTTTCCAGCTTTTACCCTTACAATTCTCCCTCCGATCCTGTTGGTGGGGACTGAGCAAGCAGCTGTACAGGGCTTGGTTGCTCGCTGGGGTTGCTTTGAATCCCAACCTCTTGTTCAGACGGCAACAAGAATATCCACTGTTCTTCTAGGAACCAAGTACAATCTTGTTTCTAAAGGCAGATTGCTGGAGCATAGTAAGTTTCACCTATAAACTTCTCTTGATCTAATATTTACAGACTGAAGTGATATTCTGGATTTTATGTGCAGCTTTGCACTGTAAAGTTACAAAATGCCAAAGCACTATGAGATTCCTCCCCTCCCACAAGATTTGAGCTGTTTTGCTTAATATCTTTCCATAACAGTCCTTCTGAGGTTGGGCTGCCTGGCTAAGTATATGCATTTTTCTGCATGGTAGGAAGAAGGAGCCAGAGTGCTGAGAAGATTGCTTTCCTCCTAAGTTCATAACTTGAATGCAGAGCTGAATGCATCTGCCCTTGTCTTTCAAATTATGAAGAAGAGAACTGGCACTAGAAAAACATGGACACATCTGGGCAGATCTCATACATGATTAATTTCTGGCACCCATGTTGACCTGGACCAGCTTCATCTGATAGAAGGCTGAATAGATGTTTTCAAACACTCATCTATATGTTGAAATTTCTTTTAACTTTCTTTTGCATTGGGCTGAGATGAATGAACATTGCTGATCCCCGTTGATCTGAGTGGGGGGTGTGAACTGAGAAAATTTCTTGCCTAGGCAGTATTATTTCCACACACCACAGCTCCAGAGACTGGTGAGAAGTCATCCTTTTGAGTCCAGTTAACATAAACACTTCAGAAAACCCGAGGAAGGAGAACCCAGTTCAAGGCCCGCCCAAGTAAATGAGAGCATTCGGGAGCCGGTACTGGCAGACTGGGTATTTTCTCAGGGAATTGTGTGCAACACTGGCATGATTTACCTGAAGGGGCAAGGCGAGCGGAACAAACAATCCTGTGACACTAATACCTCTTACATAAGCTCAGATCCACAAAAGTATTTAGAGACTTAATTCCCTTCAATTTCATTTATTAAGGCATCTAAGTTTCTCCTTGCTATGTTAAGCCATTTTAAATCTTGCATTGGAAAGAATCTGTTTTCTGCCTTTACCTCGCTCTCTTTTCTCACACAGATTCGCATTTCAGTGACCACATGGCCAGTGAAGTGCCCAAATGCACCCCTGCATCACCTACTTAGGCACATAAAGCTGCAGCAAACCACATGGAGGAATTAAATCCTTGAGGGCTGCTGGCAACTTGCAATTAGTCATGAGTCTTTCTTCCACTTGGTGTCTCCCTTTAGTCTCAAATCTGGGGCTAGATCTCCAACAGTGCTCTCCTGGGGACGAATATTTGTCATTTGCACCATATAAAGCACTCCAGAGTTTCAGTGGTGCACCATGACTCCCCTGTGATTAGCAACATAGAGAACTCACAAAATGTGAGACTCCATTTCCCTCTCCTCCCAGCTGTATGCTTCCCATCAGTTTTGAATGTGTTTAGGAAATTCAAATATTAATTTTTGGTTAGTGTTTTTCTTTGAGAAAGTAATATATTCGTTGTCTAATTTGATGTAGTTTTTGTTACAGAGAGCTAGGGCTGGCTTGTCTCACCCTGTAACAAGTGCTAGAGAAGTTCATAGGCATGCAAGAGGAACACAAAATGTTACTTCACTGAATTAATGGAATTGTATTTTTTAAAGGGATAATTTCAACATAACACCAAATAAGAGCACACTCTTTGCCCTTGTGCAGAAGCAGAAAAGGCAAGAGATATTCTGAACTTTCTTTGTATTGTAGTGGAAAAAATTCAGGGAGGGGGGAGGTGATTTAAGCTTTTTTGCGCTAGAACCCAGTTTCTTTACAGTATATAAGAATTACTTGATACGGAAATCCATAAGCTTGAATTCCTTTTCAATTTATGTATAGTGCAAGCCAGTTTTTCAGTGACAAAAGCTGCACTGGAAGTCTCTGCTTTAAAGACTTCAGATATTTGCAGCTACATGGAAAACGCTGTGGCACACAGCATAAATGTGCTAATGTGCTTGATGCACTCCTGTTTCTGGGCCTTTTCTGTTCTGCCAGTTCCTCTGAGATTAAATCTCTGAGAGAAAGTTGTCCAAATCTAATGTGTTTGGCAGTCTCCTCAAATAAAAGCTCCTTTCTCCAAAGACTGCTCAGTGTCTTGCTTAATTCTGATCTGGAGACCTAGAGACTAGACTCTCAGCTAGTATAAACGAGGGAAGTATACCACATAACAGCAGCTGAGGATCTGGAAAATAGTATCTACCAATAACGTCTTACTTCATGTGGGTTCTATCCAAATAATTCACTAGCCCTCCTGTGGGAGAACAAAGCACTGTATATTTCTTTTTACGAGCTGTTTTGCACATAAATGCTCTTTGCAGGCCTAGTACATCTTCACTGAAACCAGTGAGAGCAAGTTGGCAAAATCTGTGTGCAGCTTATTTTTAAATCCTTTTAAAATCACGGAGGAATGTTCATCAGATTGCAGATCCCCAATGCAAAATAACTGCGAAGTGTGCCAGCATTTTCTCAGAGCAGATGCTGAGATAAATATCATCCTTTTGCTGTGCTTGCGTGGGATGAGCGGGGTATCCTGGACTTTCACGGCTGTGAGATACTGAGTTTGGATGAGGATGGACATGCCATCTAGCGGCTGCTTGTCCCGATTGCTTGGACAATCTTATCACAAATTATTAACAGGATCCCCGTTGGTCTGTGGAAAGTGAAAAAATAGACATCACAGAGTTTTATCTGAAAATCTTAAGTGGTCCATCTCTTCCATATAGCACCAAACTGGAAGATTTCTGTATCAGGCTTCATCTGGTTAGCTGGATTTTCAACAACCAGTGCTTCTAATAGCCAGTCAGTCAGGGGTTTGTCCACTGGCACTTCCTCTGACACAAGAAAAGGAGCTTCTGTCACTTGCTGTGGGTGAAGGTTTTCCTCTCCAGAAGATTTTGCCCTCTTCCACTTGCAAGACTTTCCTCACCATGCCCCATTTCACTCCTACACTTTTGTGCTCTCTCAGCAGCTCCACTTTAGTCCCTGGTGCAGGGGTGCCACAGGGGTGGTAGCACTGCAGAGGAGGCTCTGGAGCAGCTATAAACAACTCTTTAATTCTAGTCCTCATGCCAAAAACTGACTAAGGCTGCTATGAAAGGGATGTTAGATGTGGGAAAGCAATTTTCAACCCTCAGGATCCTGCTTGCCACCAGCAGAGTTTCCCCAGCGAGAAGAGGCAGAGAAGCATATTCCACACTGTCTCTAGACACCCTCCACCAAGCCGGCACTGAGTAATCCCATACATCAGGCCAATATCAAATGCAACCACAGAGGAGGCTTTCCCTTATCTTTCAGGACAATTACCAAGCTATACATCACTTGAACAGTCTGGGAACTATGGGAGATTGTGGTTTCTGGTAAAACGGGAAAATCTTTTCATGGTTAGCACTAGCAATGAAATTTGTAGCCCACCTCCATCTGGGCTGAGCCACGGGTGATCATTCTTGGAGATGAGCTTCTCTCAATGTCAAAGGGCAAATAAATAACTAACTATGTGCGAATGTGTGTTTCAAGGAAAAATCATGCTTTTTTTCCTTCTCCCTTCCCGCCCCTCATTTTGCCTCGGAGAAGTTACAGGTTTCCTCAGGTCCTCAGAGAGGTTGAAAACTGTCCAAAATGTGCTTCAGGAAAGTGATCGCCCAAAGTGAATCAGTTTGCAGTGTCTGCTCACCATCTGTGTGCCTTTAGGAGATTGTCACACTTTCGGCTGGCTTCATCCATCTCGCTAATTCCTTGGTTACAGTCAAAACAGTTTTAAAAGGGTTCAGTTCCCACAGCGGGAAAGTAACTTGGATGCTGCCTGCTAGCATCACTTCACCCAGGAGCAGCTGACGCCTCTTGGAAAACTTTGAAAAGCAAATTTCTCTTCTGAGTCAGTTCTGCTGATGTAGCTTCTACTCTGAGAATTACTCTGCTCTCCTCTGTTTCTATATTTGTAATTGCACTTGTATGAGAAGAGGATCCTGCTCTCCTGGAAGGATGTGCTGCCTTCGGTGAAGTCATGAGCATCTGTGGCATTGGTTCACCTACTCTGAACAATCTGAACCAGTTGATTTTCAGGCAGAAGGAGTCTGATACGATAAGCTATGGCTTTCTGGTCTGACATGTTTTGAATTATTATTCCTCCTCTGTTACATTTTTCATAGAAATGCCCCAAGCCACTGACAGACTTGGTTTAGCAATAAAGAAATAATCGTCTCCACAGCAGTTAATGGGATGCCAGCAAAGATGCTATGTGGCTGAGTCATCTTCGTGTTGCAATAGTGCTGCCCAGCTAGCCACCCTACAAGATTTAGCAGGCCCAGACTTTTCAGCTGGGATAATTCATCTCTTGCAGTCTCTCTCAATAAGCTTCAGTAACTAGAGGGGTGAAAAAAATGCCCTTTTCATTGCAGAAGACAACTGATGGTCTCACCACCTAAAGTGCTGACTGTCCCAGTATGTATCTTCATTAAATTTGGCAGTCAGTAAGAAGGTTTGGAAAAAACTGTCCTTTCATTGTCTGAGAGCTCAGCGAACGATCCCATAGCACCCACTGATCTGTCACTAAGCTCAGGCTGCTGGCGCATGGCTGGGTTTCTAGTGCGCATCATGGCATCTAAAGAGGAGTTTGGTATCTGAGTAATTATGGGGGATCAGGGCCAGGATTAGAAAGAGAGAGGAAGCAGGAGACCAAAGATCAGTTTACTGTAAATGAATGATTGCACCCTACTACTTGCCTGCTCTCTAGAGGGATGATTGCACCCACGCTGCTGATGAGCAGCACCAGCTCTCTGCTGCCTCCATGTCACATGAGCAGGAACAGGTGTCTCCACAGCTTTTCTTGCCTGTTCTCATCCTGCCGCCTCTTGCTGCAATGTGAGAACTGCTTGATTTTGCTCCATTGGGCCATATTCTGTGCTAGATCCTTCCCCAGAGGGCAGAGCTTCAGCTGTCTCATTCTAAGTTCAGTGAGGCTCTCTGCATCCTGCTCAAGAGTGAATTGTCCAGGTTAACTGGGGCTCTCCTCACTCACCTCTTCAGTAGCATCATTTGTAGACTGGCTTTTAGGATATGACATAAAAAGGCAGCTACCAAGCTCTGTCCAGGTCTCAAACCCTTATGTCGCCTGTTGATAACTGGAGCCACTACCCAGAGTTGGACACAACTGAAAGGACAGACAGCATGTTGTATGCTGTGGTCAAACAGCAGCACCATGCTCCGTACAGGCTGGGTCCTTCCTAAGCAGCAGCAGTAGGTAGCTGGCCCTTTCCACCCTAAGGGTGACTGCGTGACTAGGAGCAGGGAAGGGGCCACTTCCTGGTGGCCCGAGGGAATGGCCTGATTCATCCTGGCAGTGTAGAGGTCCAAGTGGACATTTATAGCACAGCTCCCCCACAAGGGATTTATGGCTTGGCTCTGGCACTGTGGCAAGCTGCTGAATACTATGAGTGTGGTATAAACTGGTTGGAGGAGAGGCACAAAGCCAGAGCTCCAAGAGCTACACGCAGGAGGTCTTGCTGACTTATGTGTGTGGCAAAATGATGGCTGAGGAGGCTGCTACTAGAAATGTGGGTATCACATGTGTTGCTCTAGTAGATGCAGCATCATGTAAACATTTAAGAGTTAGAGCTCTTAAAATGGTATTCTGTAAGCACAGGGTTGTTTCCCCTGTAAAAGAGGCCACCTCTCTTTTGCAGTACCAGAAGAAATGAGTGCATCTCTCCACTCCTATTTCACTTTGCCCTGAAGTACACTAAGACAAAACCAGAAGAGGGTGGAGAGGGAAGCAGTAAAGAAGAAAAATATGTTTGCACTTCCAACATGCAAAGAGTTTGAACACTGCAGTTTCACTTGGATCTTGAAGCACACTGTGCACCCTAGCTGAGGGCCAGGACACCTTTGGTGTGTTTGTCAGTGTTGGGCTGAGGAGGGAACATCAGTGTGTGGCATTACATAGCCAACTATGTTCCTTTCTAAGTTCCCTCTGCTGGCCTGAGGATTAGTGTGCCACAGCAACATGATCCCAAAGCCTAGCAGGGCTCATGTGTGCTTCTTGGCTTTCCAGCACCTCATTTCAATGCCTGCTGAGGGGCTATGGTGATGGAGGAGAAGGCTCTGGTTATGATCCTGTTGAGAGCTGAGTGTTACCAGAGGTCATCACTGCTGATGGCTCTCGCTTGTGTGAGAGAAGCCACTTGGGTTTCATCCAAACCTTAGACTCAACAACGCTGGAGCCATCACCACATCTGCTTGCACAGCTGCACAGCCCCTCACTGGCAGGCTCGGTGGAGAGAACAGTGCTGAAATATGGTGCAAAGACTGATGACACAGTGTCTTTTGTGGAGATAAAGGGAGGCTGATCCCTTTCATCACTGCTTAAGCAATTGTTTCAGATGTCTTTGCCTTGCTTTTGTTCTGGTCAGGGTGGAAGTTGGAGGCATTAGTGGCTGCAGGACAACCTTTGCCAGAAGGTACAGCTCCCTGGATGGGAGTGGACAGTTCTCATTCCCAGTTCACTGGAAGGCAGCCCCACACTGGGGCATCTCCGTCTGCCTTGCCCGTACTAGAAAAGCCTGGTGTGCAGGGACTCCCCTGCTCCTGTCCATTGGCGTGTCCTGTGAAAAGAGGAGCCCTTCAGAAAGGTTTCTGCTTCTGGCTCAGGAAGGAAATGCAACACAAACCAGTGACATTTATTCCCATCTGACCCCCACAGCGGTCCTGTTCCTAAACGGAGGCCCAGCTCCCCTCTTCCCCTGCATGCAGTATGGCAGCCAGGAGCATGGCTGCAGAACATCAAAGTTAATTAGCATCCAAAAGCAAATAAATCAATCAATACATTCCCAGCCTCCTTAGAAAATCTCATTATTGGGAACCGACCCAGGCAGCGACTCCCAGGAAGAACTACAGAGGAAGAGATCCTCCAAAGCTGTAATTTTTAAGGTTGTACCACTTGGAGAATAATTACAACCAGCAAAACAATGTTCACATCTCACATTAATATAAAGTAATGACTGCATGCCTGTAGCCAGCTAACCACAGAACTGAGAAGAGACTGTCAACTCTTCTGCCCTGCCATAATACAAAGCATCTTGGAAATGCTAACAGCCACTGCACGCCAGCCCCTTGTCATCCCTCCTTCTTAAAGACACAGACTGAGGGCTGCTTTGGCCTCTGAATGCTGCTTGTACAGGAGACGTCGTCAATGATGAGTTTCCTTTCTGTCTAAACTAAAAATGAAAACTAATATGTTTATAATCTTCAGCGAAGCAGAATTTTAAGATCATTTCAGACAGTTATAAAAGCTTTTGTTTCAGAAAAATACTGCTTCTGGTTTTGGAAAAGTGTCAAATTTCAAAATACCATTTTGTCTTCCTTCCTTTCTACATTATATTTGCTATCTTTTTTACACTACTTCCAAGTGTCCAGCATGTGTTTATGGTGAAGTGCAATGAAATAGTGGAAGCAAGAAGAATATACAAATAAATGAAATTATAAACCAAACCAAATCAAATAGTATTTTTGAAACTCCAGCACTATTATTATTATAGCTGGAAAAAATCTAATATGAGGTATTTTTCTATGAGAATCAAAATCAGAAATCAGGGAGTATGAAATAATTTCCCTTTAGACTGAGATAAAAAGTGAGTAAAATATGGCTAGAGTATTCTGGAGATCATGATCTAGAGAGGACACCTTTGTTGCTGGTATCATGTACTGAAGGGATTGCTACCAGATTATCTGTCATCACAAGGAGACTTCTGTAAGTTTAGAGTCAGTCCCTACTTTTGATAGTGGAGGATGTTCATGTTACCATCTTTATACATCAGATTAATTAGTTGTCTTAAACAAAGTGTTCGGGAGGCCACACTATTTTATCAGAAAATTCTTCTGCTATGACTTGGTTTGACTCTCTCAGGAGATCTTTCATGGGTGGTGCAGTCCACTTACGCTTCAGCACCCAGGTTCTCATGGAGGATCTTGGAATCCCTTTGCTCTCCCTCATCTATTGTGGTTTTAGAGCTATCAGGAGAACTAGTAACACAGTTGCTTATTGGTTCTTAATGCTTAAACTAAATAATTAACAAAAAAAAGAAAAAGTCAAAGGGATGTGAGGGCAGAGAGCATGCCAAAATCCATGAAGTCAGCAGAGCTGGCAAGGGCTCATGAAAGATTAGAGAACCACCACTGTGGTTTTAATGGACTGGAGTAAATCTAGTGGCAATATTATTTCAACAGCCTGGGTGCAAAGTTTTGCAAATGATGTTTTGCAAAACAGCCAGATCAGCAGTGATGAAGTAATGGTTTTAATTTCCACTGTCTGGACACCTGCTTTACCTCCGGGAAAGGACGAGCTGGAAGCTCTTTGTGTGCCTCTTGCCGTCTATGGGCCCAAGCCCTGGCCTGAGAGGAGGCCAGCCAGCATCTTGAACTGCACAGACAGGAGTGTCCCACTTGGCAGCCACTGACAACATTCCTTGGCTCATCTGCAGAGCTCAACACCAGAGGCATTCGTGCTGTACTTGGGGCAGAGATTGCAGGACAAGGCAACCTCTCTGTACCTCTTCAGTTCCTTTGCACCCTCCAGACAGCCCAAACTTGCTTCATGTCCTAGTGCAAAGCTGTCACCACTGGGCACAGGGAGGAAACAGCTCACTCCTGTGCTGATCTGCTAGAACCCCCTGAGAGACCAAGGAAAAGGACCTGAAGGGGAAAAAGTGGCCCGAGAAATTGTACTTTTACTCTGTGTCACTTTGAAGCCACCCCCGGAGGTCTGTCAGCAGCTGACATATTTAGGATAATCTTTATGCTTCTGCAATCCAGTTCAGGGTTGAAAAGCAAAATACAGAAGGTGTCATCAGCTCCCAGCTGGAGCCTCACCTTCTTTGCTGGGGACAATTGCAGCGAAGCAGGGACTCCAGCCCTAATTTGCAAAAACCAGAGGAGTTTCTGGGTGTCCTGTTCCTTCATGGCACTAGGCAATAGGCAGTGAATCTCATTTATCTTCCAAGAATCTCAGAAAGCCTGGCAACTGCACCGACACCATCTCGCTCCAACTGAGAACTAAGGAATTTTGCCGCAAGATCCATTCGAAACCCGCTTGAGCTTTCCAAGCCCACTGTTCCCTTGGGGCAGGGGAGGCGGGGAGAGAGGCTTGTGTTGATTAATATTAGAAGAAACTCCCCTGAAAGAATGATAGATCATGGCTTGGAGACTCCAGAATCTTTTCTTGTTTCTTTCTTTGATGGGAGGAGGGGGAACTGGAAACAAAAGGCCTAGGAAGGGGGGAATGGAGGGAGGGGTGTGTTTTGAAATCTGCTTCCTTTTGGCCACGCTTGAACTTCCAAGAGCCTGGTTTTGACTGACATCCCTAGGAAATGGGAGAGAAAACTCCATGCTGAGCCGGCTCTCTGCCCAGCAGAGGAAGGAGGAGGCATCTGGCTCCAAGGAGCTGAAATAGATGCCTTTAATGTGTCTGTCAGCCAGCATCACAGAGGTGCACTTGGGTTTTTCAGCTGGAGCACTCTTTTGCTGCAGGATTCCAGGGCTCCTTTGGGGTCCGCTTAGCTGGGTACTGCATCCACACTTACCTGGATGGCTCCAGGTGGAACAGTGGAGGAAGCCCAGACGGAGAGCCATTGTGTATTCACAGCTAGAAAGGAGAGGATGGGCACAGCATTGCAAAACCTGGCTTTGCCCTTCCTAGCAATCCTCTGTGCCAGAGCAGGAGGGGTGGCAGAGAACTGGGACTGCCACCCAAAGCATTTCAGAGACATCCAGTCCAAGAATGTGGAGAGGAAGTGTGTTAATAAGGGTATCATCCATGCCATGCAGCTGCCCCCCTGCCTGCAACCCCAGGGGGCCAAACACTGGCCCATATGTGGGGCACATGTCAGAGCAGAGCATCACAGGGAAAAATGGGAAAACAGCCCTGAAAAGGGAGATCTGCTGCTCGTGTTGCATCGAGCTGGGATGGGAAGGTGGGAAGGGAGTTGGGGAGAAATCAGGGTAAAAGGCTGTCAGCATTATCTGAAGCTTGAAAATGGCTGGTAAGACTACAGAGGCATTTGCCAAATGGTTGTGCCAGGATGGATGCTCAGAACAACACACGGCAGCATTGCAGTTCTGTCTCCAGAGAAGTTAGGGGAACGTCTCCTGTGCGAGCACTCACAGGAAAACCACCTTATATTTGTGAGTGGCTCTACAGCATCAAAAATACCTTTTTGCCTTCTAATGCCTCTCACATCCATCCCTCTGGATATATTATTGACTTTGAGTTTGCCCTTATGGCCAAGCCATGTGCTTATTGCCGTTCTCTGTGTTAGATGTCATGAGCTCTTTAGCAACAACTAAGAGCTTCTAAAAGGCTCTTGCCTGTAGTCTCCAGTTTTCCCTGTCTGAGTGCAGAAATTTCTTGGCAGAGGACTTTTGAGTTTTCCCCCAGCAGAACTGAAAGCCTGATGCCTTTTGCTGCGTCTTGAAACATTTACTTGTTTACATCAGCTTTTGCTAACTAGATATTTTTCCTGAAAGGAGGAAGAGAGGAGTTCCCATGTTTCCTTCACCACTGAGCTCTCATTCCATTAAATGATATTCATCACTAGGATATAGGAGGTTGGGCAATGGAGCTGCCTACCCACGTTCGATGATGTGCCCATTTCTGATCATCAGTGCTTTCCTAATGCTCACCCTAAGTAATAGGGTCTAGCAAGCCATTAACAGAACGTGGTCAAACCCTCTTAATGAAAAGTGAGGGAAAGACAAGTGGACCGGATCTCGAATCTGCGAGGGAACAAGGACAGTATAAATGCTACTGAAATTTGGCAGTTGGGGATCTTATTCACCTTTCTCAAGCCACAGAGGTGTTTTGGTGTTTTGGCATTCTCCTGCCAATGTAGTTTTGGTGAGCTTGTATTTTATCATGGCAGTCGCATGACACATTGTCATGATCACAAGTCACATCAGGGTGGCTTAAGGAAGCCTGGGGTCTCTCTCTGTCACTTGTAACACATGCTTTCTTTAGGTTAGGGAAAAATTGCTGCCAAATAAAAGGAATGAAGGTGGCTAATGGCACAAGATGTTGATACTGGCAGTCTCCCTTTGTGCAGATGGCCTGCTGAAGTCCATAACGTGTTGGACCAAAGCCTCAGTTATATGTTACATTTAAAAGCAGTCAGCTGGCATTTATGCAGCTGTTTTGGACTGGAGCAGGTGTCCCTGGACTGACAGTTTCTCTCCAAGTTCCTCTTTTCTCCTTGGGCTTGTCTTTTAACATTGCATCTTCTCTAACACCACTCAGGCCAGGCAGTGCCAGCAAGGAAGATTTGCCCTTGCCGAGGAGACAAAGGGAGTGCAAGTTCAGCCGGCCTCCAGCCAAGAGCCACAGAGAGCAGAACTGACTCTGCCACGCTCCTGGGGAGCAGTGCATGGGCTTTCTGCAGAGCTCGCTCCTCTGCAGGCAAGAGCCCTCAGCCAGAACCAACCATGCTACATCCCCGTCCTGTCTCCAGTTCTGCACGCTGCCTGTGATGAATAGTGAGCCTGGGAAAACCCACAAGGCTTTAGCTCCCCATGTTTTAGCTCTCCCAGCACTCTGAAATCCTGCCCTCACTGTTGAGAGACAGTGAGCTTGCACGCGTCCGGACGAGGACTATACAATGATAGATAATACCAATAAAGCCCTGAGCTGTTCTGGGGAGGGAAGGGTGATTTATCCCCAGCTGGAGGGCTGGGCTGAGCAGGGCGGAGAGCGGAAATCCTACGGGAGCTGCGGGGCACACATCAAACCGCATGTCACAGCGTCCGCGACACCCGGGGCGCCAGTTCAAAGCTGTCACGTGCTGCGGCTGGAGACTTAAGGTGATGCCAAGCTAATGAGCAAACGAAACAATAAATAACCCCAGTGATCATTACGCTCCCCTCCTTGGAGCTTGCCTGCTCCGGTCCTGGTGAGCCAATGCTTCTCACACCCAATTACTCATGCTGAAGCCCCTCAAACGGAGCCCAGAGCAGGCTCAGCAAACCATTCATCTTTGCAGAGTGGAGCCCTTTCAAGTTTCTCTGCGGCAGCCGCTCTGTTCATTGTTAAGATGAGCACATAGTTTACACGAACTGTTCTTATTTATCTTTGACTTTTACCTTTTAGGTCATTTCTTTGCACGTCCGGCACTTTCCAAGTTTTGACCAAACTTTTATTTATGTCCTAGGATTTTCTGTCTGAAACTCTCCAGCTCCCAGTGATGGAAAGGTGAGCTGAGCTCCTGACCAGGACCTTTTCTCCAAGAGAAATGAATCCTCAAGGCAAATCACTCCTCTGGACAGAGATTTAGGAAGCTGCTGATGGGAGGGGATGGGTGGGTTGTGTGTCAGGAGGGAGTGCTCGGATAAGTGCTAACAGCTGAGTTTTGCGTGACTTTGGGCTGAGGCCGAACATGCTGCCACGTTGGGAGAAAGGATGGATAAGTATATGGTTTAGGCATGATGGAGGCACGTTGGGAATTGTTTGGCAGCAATGTTTGCTTTGCAGACTGCTAAGATGCCTGAGGAGAGAACAGACCCAGGTATTGTCTCCAGTGGGCTTCACATGTTGACCACTGCTGCATGTAGTTATAATCTTTCCCAAATTCCAGGTCTTCCTCAACAGTAACCACAGCCACTGCTCCCCTGCCTGCAGTGACCATCTGTGCCTTGCTGCACCCGCCTGCTCTCTGCCACCAGCCTCACTCCAAGCCTTGATCAGGGCACAAACTGTTGCTTTTCAGATGAGCCCTGTAACGGTGACATGGAGGGGGAGTCCTTCCATGCCTTAGTGATGATGTATCCAAACCGTGAAGAGCTAGATTTGGATTCTGCCCAGAGCCAGGAATGGAAATATCTTTTATAATATCATTGTTTATGGTCAAAGGGCATAACTAGGGTGGAGTGTCACCAGGCATGTCCCAGTTTACAAGCTGGAGATCCGCCTGGTGTGTGTTCACACAGGAGGACAAGATGCCAACACGCAGGCTAAGGAAGGAGCACTGAGAGAAGATAAACTCTCCAGCAAACTAATCACTTGGAAAGACAGGAGAGAGTGTGGATTTCATTGGAGCTATCTCACGGACTCTGAGACCTTGAGGCAAAGAGCCAGACTCAACATGGCAGAGCTGCTGGTACCATCACCTCTCCAGAGGACTTGGAAGCAGCGGCCAGAGGGATGGTGCTGGGTTGGCTGTGGGCTCTGTGTGGGCCTCCAGGCCTCTGTGTCCCTTGTCTGTAGCTGTGGGAGGCTGAGGGCACACGGGCCTTGCCCCAGCCTCCTGCAGCTGCAGGGGAGGGAGCCGCAGACCTGCTGCTGCCTGCCACGTAGCACAGTGGAGGAGGCAGCCTGGGAGGATCCACTGCCCTTCGCAGCCAGCTCGGTTTTTCTGTTTCAAAGGCACATTGCCTAAGCAAAAAGTCACACATTTACATTTCATTCCAGGGGTTAACAACTTGCGCAATGATTAAAATGGAAAGAACTTTTTAAATTGCATATTCCTTTTCTCTGTTGCTTTCTCTGGCCTGGCCAGGAAAATATCTGAAATTTTTTCTGCTTCTTCCTACTCATGATCTCTGAATTTTCTTTCTAGCTCTGCCACCAGTGTTATCACTTACATTAGCTAGTGCCTGTTTTTACTTTGGCTCTTTGACCCATGAAATAGTTTAAGAGTCTTTGCATCTCACGTGTCCAATCATTACACGCCAGCCGAGTACTGTGAGCACTCTCCGTGAGTGGTACTAAAGAAATGGGATGTCTTCACAGCAACAAGAGTATTTTCTCACCTGCAAGGGTCAGCATGCAGGTGTTTCAGTCCAGAGCTATGCCATTACAAAACTGCTCAGAAATATGCAGAGGCAAATTCTGCTCTGCATTACACAGCTCGGAAGAACCACTCAGGTTCTTCACAAGGCAGATGAGAGGGAGCAGGATCTAGGACCACTCAGAAAGGAAAAGTATCCTAATTTCTGGGGCCTGGTGGTATAAGAACAGCCTCCCAGCCCAAGAAGCTACAGCAAACACTTGAAGGAAAGGAGAGCAGTAACAGGAGAGCTTCTGTTTTTTGGGAGGCTTTGCTGACCTGGAGAGTTATCAGACATAGCCTGGTTATGTTCATGTCTTTCTTCCTTTCCCCTAGGGACCAGAAAGGGTTAAAAAACTCCTGTGATATAGGTCTGTGTTCACATCGAATCTACACCCATCATATATATATTGGCTTTTGAGGAGGGGGGGGGTGGTTTGCACATGTCACTGGCCATAACTCAGACTTTTATTATAATCGTGACCATATGGTTAATGGGACCTAATAAACCACTGTTAACCTGGACACTGTGTGCACAAATCCCTTGCTCTCTTTCCTTTTTTCCTGGCTTGTCTGGGTGCACTATGCCAAGCAGCTGCAATTTAGTGGCTCTAAAATGCCAATTTTAGTGGTCCAGCAACTAATTAGTTTAGAAAGAATAAAACATTACACTGTAGCCTGATGGAGACAGGGACTGATTTTTCCCGGGTGATAGGGCAGCTGCTCAGTACGTTGGACAGACGTGAGCAGTGTCTGTGTGAAGGCTGGAACAGGGGACATGGTGGGGACATCAGGCAGGCCTGAGCACCAGAGGCTGTGGGTATGCTCCTGTGATTGCTGTGGAATTAAATCCATGCTTCTCCTGGTGCAAAGAGAGGAACGTTTAGCCAAGAATTTCAAAGAAACCTTGCATTCTGGTTTTGGCAGAAACAAAGGCTTCCACTTAATGGAAATTAGAACTGAGGGAAAAAAGCTATTAAATCCTATCTCAAGCTTTTCTCTGGGAACCCAGTGAAGGACTGATCCAGGCCATGTCTTCTTCAATTCCTTATATAATCTAGTTTTAAAATTATCTAAATGATGGGCAGGTTATCCCAGCCTTGGAAGGACATTTATTTTTGATCAGTGCCATGTGACCATCTCTCCCACTTTTAATAATGCTGCCTTGTCACCTGTCTGTCCCTGACTCTCCTGCTCTACCCTCTCCGTCTCCAAAGGGGTATTGCAAACCCTCAGCAGGCACGGCTGGACATCTGCTCACCAGTGTTGGTTACCTGAGCTGTGCTGCTCCTGGGGCTTTGCATATAGCCCTTTACAAGACCTCACCCTCCAGAAATTTCACCAAGCTTGGTTTCATTGCATTGCTCCCAGGAATGCTGCTGCTGACTGATTTTACAGGTGGGGGCCCAGGACAAGAAGTTCCTTAGCTTTCCTAGAGAGCTGAACATATGTGCCTTGGAGTAATGAATAATCTTGAAGCTGTAGGCATTGAGAGGCATGTGGCTGACACATCAGGCTGAGCCAGGGTAGAGGTTTTGGTTCTTTCTTTTGATCCTGAGCTGAAACCTAATGTTTCTATTATTTGATTGGTGTTTTTGTGATTACATGCACCTGCCAATAATGATATCCAGGCACACTTGTAGGTGGGGTGCTGTTGAAATTAAACTCTCTTTCTTCCCTAAAATGACTGTATAAACACCAATATCAGCTCCTTGTGTCATGTTCAGAAATGAGGGCTCCTGGTGCTGTATGACCCTTTTTAAGCCATTCAGAACAGACACAGAGGAAACCTCTTCTCTTCTCTTCTCTTCTCTTCTCTTCTCTTCTCTTCTCTTCTCTTCTCTTCTCTTCTCTTCTCTTCTCTTCTCTTCTCTTCTCTTCTCTTCTCTTCTCTTCTCTTCTCTTCTCTTCTCTTCTCTCTTTTTTTTATTTTAAATAAATTCATCCACTGTTTGGAAAATGTCATATCTTTGCCACATTATGCACTTAGAGCTCTGTTTCTTCTGACCACATATAGTTCACATGGCTTCATTTAGGACCTGATCTGAAGGCTGGTGGTCACAGCTGGAGTCATTATGCTGTCTTTGATGGCTTTTGGAGCAGCCTGAGTAGATTTTGGTACGTCTTCAATCATGTTGGATAGGTATAAACTGTTACTCTTCCCAGAGCTCTGTCTCTTCTGAAACTGGAGAACTGTTTTTTCCTAACCAGTGGCAGCCTTGGCACTTGGGTAGCCATAGGAAGCATCAGAGATAGATGGACATATAGACTGCACAGTGAGCCAGAAACATAAAAGGATATGTTCAAAACCGTAAAACCAAAGATCTGCATGGTGGTTTGGCCTTCAACAGGTGAGATATGAGAGATGAAACCTTCCATGTCAAGAATGACTTGACCCCAAAATGGAGCCAGCCCTGGGACATCTCACCCTCCGTTCCATCCCACTCCTCACACAAAAAACAGACTTCCTTCCCCTTCCCATGGCAGCCTCCTCTAGCACCACTCTGCCCATTGCTGCAACCACACAAGTTCTGTCTGGCTAAGAATCCATGGCTCTGGCTGGAGATCATGGTGGAAGCACTGATTCCTTTCCAGCAAGTCCCCGCAGGTCAGGTGCAGTGGCTGACAGGAAAAAGCAGCCTCTGAGGGGGAAGCACCATCTTTGCCCATGCTGGAGACCTTTTTCTCTATTCCTCAGCTCAAGCAGCCAAGCACAGGTCTGCCCAGAGGCACAGGCAGAAGCATCCACAGCTCAGAAAGTCTCACTTCAAGCAGGAGCTTCGGTGGGCAGTGTCAGCAAGCGAGGCAAGGGCCTGGCAATGACTGGACAGCTTTGGGCGGTGCTAGGGGACGAGGGGCAACCTGGACACCTTTAGTGCCATTGCCATACACTGTGTACAGACGGGGAGCATCCAGCTGCACATGCATCTGTCCAACAAGCCCTTGCTTGGAAACAGCATGAGCAGAGCAAACAGGGGAGCAGCCTGCACGGATGCACAGCAGGATTTTAGCAGTGAAGCACAGTCTGTCTAGAATCGCTTCGTCCCAAGGTAGGGTGTCACGCCTCGCCCTGCAAACAGAATGAGTGTCACTCCTCTGAGATTATTTCAGCCGTGCCAGAGGCTGCCAGTCACACAGACAGAAGACTTGCCAAATGTCTCTGCCCTCAGGAGGGGAAGCGGCAGGGCTCCCCGCGCCCCACGGGAGGAGCGTGCCCAGAGGAGCGGGAGGCATGTGGTCTCTGCTCCGAAAATGCTGGCAATGTTTACAAAGTCAGACACGTCAGCACAGTTACAGTCAGCGAAGTGAGTGTAAAACTGGCCTTGTTACTTCCCAGATCTGAGGGATACGAGGCAAAAACACACAGATGGTCGGCCACTTTCCATAATGAAACACGTCTTTATTGTCCCGAGGAAGCTGCATTTCACAACCTAAGCACCGAGGCTTGCTTCTTTTTTTATATATTTTATTTTCTCTGCAAACTGTGGGCAGTTTTGCCCCTTCCTTAAATCAAAAATTGTGGACGATAAAGACGTGTTTCATTACTGAGAGCTGGCCAAGCATCTGTGTGCAATGGACTTCATTTTCTTCTGTAGGTTGCTGGCACAAACATTCCCAGACAAAGCCAGAGAGGAAACTGAAGTGAATGCAGGGATCTGAGTACTCTCAAACTTGGGGAGAGTTCAGATTTTGTGGCTACTTCTTTCTGGTAGTGCTGAACAGCCACATCCTGAGCTTTAAATGATATGGTGAAGTTTAGGCACAGACTGGCTTTGCCAGACTTGAAATACTTGGGTTCCCAGAAGCAGCACAAGCTCACAAGAAGTAGATCCTGTCCTTCAAGGCTGCCTTGAGTAACTTATCTAGATAACACATTATGCTAGTGATCCCGTGGCCTTTGTTTTGTTTTGCTTTGTTTCTGTCCTCACTAGCAGGATTGCAGCCCTTGCCTCTGTTTGTATGCCTGGATTCATGACCCTGTCAGGGCTCGTGAGCACTAGTTTGGGAACGTCTTCCTAGGAGCCTAAGCTCCTCCTCACCAGCAAGGAGGGGATGTGGTGTGGTGTTCAGTCCCCACGACTACTATTCATGAGGCTCTAGGATCCGGCTAGGATCCTGCCTGTCCAGCAGAAAAGATGCTGTCCTGTTCTGATTTACACTCCTGACAGAGTATTTAACAAATGCAATGCTTTAAAGCATTACTGTATTCACCTTGGGACGAATCCATTCAGAGACACAGTACAAAGCATATGGTTGTGATGACAGCTCTGGGACCAGGATATATTTGTCCCCAGTGTAATGGGGTTTCTCCTGCAAGCATATATTTTGTGAGAAGTAGCTGGCTTTAATGA